>ML800105.1:216535-233763 GCA_009831015.1 Picea engelmannii
AATAATGCACATGCATTCCTAATAACGTGCACTCATTCCTAATAATACACATGCGCTCTAGGAACATGCACGTGCTCCAGGAACATGCATGAATTCTAGGAATGCACATGCACTCCTATTTCCTATTCTACTTGTCTTCATACCCATCCCCCTCCCTCCCACTCTCTTGCCTCTCTCTATCTCTCCTGCATCTACCCCTCTCTCCCCCTCACTTTGTATTCTCCTCCCTCTCTCTCCCCCACTCTCCCCTCCTTTATCTCTTTACCTCTCTCTACCTCACTTCTCTCTATGTCCCCCCCTTCCTCTCACTCTCTCTCTACCACCCTCTCTATCTACCTCTCTCCCCCTCTCACACTCCTATGCATGGACTTGACCTAGACATGGTAAGACCTAGACATGGAAAGACCTAGACATGGGAAGGCATGGAAAGACCTATACCTATACCTATACATAAACCTAGACCTAGACTTAGACCTAGACTTAAACCATGACCTATAACTAGACCTTACCTTGCCATGCCTCACACTTTCACAACCACTCCCTCTCTATCTCCCCCCTCTTCCACTCTCTTCCCCTCTCTCTCTCTCCCTCCATCTATTTATATCTCTCCTCCCTCTCTCTCTCTCCATCTTCCCCTTTTTCCCTCCCTCACCTATACCCCCTCTCTCTCTCTCTGCCCCTCTTTATATCTCTACCCACCTTTTTGTCTCTCTCTCTCTATATATATCTCTCATTCCTCTCTCTCTCTACCCCCCCTCTCTATCTCCCTCTCCCTCTATCTCACACACTCTCTCTACTCACCTTCTCTATCTTGCATTTTCCTCCTCTCACATACACTCTCTACCCCCCTCCTCCGTCTCTCTCCCCCAGTCCCTCCCACTATCTCTCCTATCTCGCTCCTACATCTACCCCTCTCTCTCTAGGTCCCTTTCTTCTTCCTCACTCTCCCTCTCACACCCTCACACACACACTCTCTCTCTAACCCCCCTCTATGTCTTCCTCTCTCTCCCTCTCACATTCTCACACACTCTCTCTCTACCTCCCCTCTTTGTCTTCCTCTCTCTCCCTCTCACACTCTCACACACTAGCAAGTTTGGTACATTGCAAGGCAAGGAATGGAAAGTCAAGACATTACCTTGACCTAGACATGGAAAGGAATGGAAATACCTAGACCTAGACCCAGAATTATACCTAGACTTAGACCATGACCTAGAACTAGACCTTGCCTTTCCATGCCTCACACTCTCACACCCACTCACTCTCTTTGTTCGAAAAACAAGATTGTGGAGCAATAAAATAAAACAAATGTGGAAATAAAACATAAAATATACACAATACAGTAGAGGCACAAATATACGTGGTTCACCCAGTGTGGGCTATGTCCACCAGATACATTTCTAGGTCCTTCCTTTTGTCATTATCCAACAAAATGAAGGGATACAACCTACAACACAACTGTTGTAACTTCCTCTTCTTTCTCTCACAACATTCTCTCTCAAAATATAATATTCACGATAATACCCAGTCACAATATAATTCCCTCATAAGAGAGAGTTTCCTTCTAGGGAAAAAAGCCATAAAATAAATTCTATCGTCATATCTGTGACCTTATAATGAACAATCCATATTGACTATAAAATTACAATATTTGACAAGGCAATTTTTTGCAATATTTCTCTTCGGGGGCATTGCCTTCGAATCCCCCACTAGGGGGGGCTACAAAAATTATCGCCACCCCCTCTGGATCCCCCTAGATATAGTTTTGGGGGGGAAATACCCCACACACACCCCCGTTAGGGAATGGGGTCCAAGCACGGTTGAAACAAACCTCTGAATCAGGAAGATAATCAATCTCCACAACCAACAATCTCCCACTTGGATATTGATCACAACAACTCCACTGTTGATGTACCTACTGGACTATACTCCACCTTGGACCTGAAAAATTTCTCATCTTCACCTTCATGCTTGAAGACCAACTGAAACTAAGAAATAGCTCAGTTTCTCCATGGTTACTCCCTTTTTTAACATGTCTGCAAGATTCTGGCTAGTATGTATCTTTTCCAACTTCAAATTTCCATCTTCCAAGATGGATCATATGAAATGGTATCTGATTTGTATATGCTTAGTATTTGAATGGAAGGCTAAGTTCTTTTCAATATGAATGGCACTTTTACTGTCACAATAAAAACCTGCTATTCTCCTACTTCTTTCCGAATTCCTCCATAAACCTATGTAACCAAATCATTTCTTTACTAGCCTCTGTAGCAACAACATACTCTGCTTCTGTTATTGAAAGTGCAACAACCTTTTGTAGATTTGAAATCCAACTTATTTTTGTTCCACCTACAGTAAAAACATACTATGCGGTGCTCCTCCTGCTATCTTTATCCCCTGTCGTATATGAATCAACATGTCCCTATAGAACAATGTATGAACCTCCAAAACATAATGCATGAGTAGAAGTGCCTCTCAAATACCTGAGAATCCACTTTACTACCTCCCAATGTTCTTTATCTAGATTATTCATATACATGCTCACAACTCCCATTGCATGTGCAATATTTGGTCTTGTGCAAACCATCGCATACATCAAGCTAGTAACTGTTGATGAATAAGAGACCCTGCACATTTATTCTATCTCCTCATGTGTCTTGGGACACATTTCCTTAGTTAATTTTAAATGGTTGGCCAAAGGTGTACTTAATGGTCTTGCATTCTACATTCTAAACCTCTCCAACACCTTGTCTATGTACTCACCCTGATACAATGTCAATTTGCGGTTTTTGTTGTCTCTTGTTATTATCATACCAAGGATTTTATTTGCAACACCCAAATACCTCATCGCAAATGAATTAGATAATTTCTTCTTGAGCACATTTATATTTTTCATATTATACCCTACAACAAGCATGCCATCTACATACAATAGCAAGATAATATAGATTCCATTTTATAGTGATGCAGGAGCATCTCAAGCGAGCCAACGTAGAGACAATGGACAACTGGAAAAGCGCCAGCACAAATTTTGAAAATGTCTTAAAGTATTAAATGAATCCATTAATAAGGAGCGCCCTTGTATAATGTAAACGGACCTTGAGCAATCCGCTCTCGTTCTTAGTAGGTAGAAGACATTTATAGTAGTTAATGCAAGTAGATATAATTGAATGTTAGATTAGACAGTTTTAGAGAGCAAGAGGGAAACAAAATATAGACACCCTCATTGTGTATTGTAACATTAGTATGATGATGAGCATGAAGATCATAGAGGAGAAGCAGAGAGCTATGTGAAAACACCCATGTACATAAATTTGGATTAATAGAGAAAACTTTGATTCAAATTCACGGCGTCGTGTTTGTTCTCTGTGTATATTGAATGCTATGCTCATGGTTATTTTACTCTTTCTATTGTACATTTTCTTTTATGCTATGTATGAATGATTTCTTGTTGAATGTTTGAAATCTGAGAGAGAGAGTAAGAGAAATGAGTTTCAATTGTTTCTCTATCTGAGCAAGAGTTCCTGCAAGGAGTGCAGTTGAATTTGTCCGCAAGGAGTGCGTTGACAAAGGGTTCGGAGGTTTGTCTCCGAAAGCTTAGATGGAGTAGATTTTGTTCTCATTCCCTCAGAAGTGCAGTCAGGCACAGGAGCCGTTCAAGGAGTGTGCAGGCCGAGAGATGTCTCAGGGTTGCAGACTTGAGCAAAGTATTGAGAGACTGCTGTTGCAGGTGTGCGTAGAGTCGGAGGAATTCTACACTTGGAAGTGCTTGAAAGTCTGCCTCAAAGAGTGCGAGCAGGAGTTTTCTGGAAGCCTTAAGAGTCACGGGAAAAGTTCAGAAGGATTTGAACCCTTGAGGGAGTTGAAGGAAGGCGTAGCGACGTCAGACCGCAGGAGGCCGAGTTCTCAAGGAAAGAGGCGGACGGTCGGAATTCTCTGTGGAGAATCCACGAAGTCCCATGAGCCGTCAGATCTCACGAAGGAGCAGGGGAGTTACTGCAAGTGTCCCTAAAGGTTCTAAGCTCAGGAGGAGTAGAGCCGTAGATCCAAGCCCAGGGGCGTTGGATTTACATGAGGAATTATATTTCGGGTTTTCGCGAGTGGAAGTCCCGTAATCTCTGCAACGGGAATCGTGAAATCCCAAAGGGATAAAAAGATCGTGTGGGCCACAAGAATCGAGAGGTGGATAGGTGGCGCACTATCGACACGGATTCAAACTCCATTGACCATATCGGGTTTTCGTGGGGTAAAGATCCGAGTCCCTTGCATTAGGATTCGCGATATCGTGAAGTCCGAAGTCTTGATAGAAGAAAAGGGGCGTTGAAAAGTCAACCTTGTGAGCGCATCAGAATTTTGGACAATCAGGTTTCGGGAATCGCGGGAACAAGTTGCTTGACACCGCGACTGCCGAAATCGTGATAAGGAAAGGTCCGAAAGAGAAAGAGGAAGGGTCAGCGTTGACTATTTTCGGGTTTCGGAGATTGGAGACAAGGCGCTTGACCAACGGATTCGCGAAAGTGCAAAGTCTGATCTCCCTAAGTATAAGGGGGAAATTGTTGGAGTTGACTGTGGGTACAGATTTTTTGAAAGGGAAATAGAAGAGCCATTGCAGAGAGCTCTTCGGGCTAGTGGTAAAGGAAATATCCTGTTGACTTGGACCTTCCGACCTGCGGGTTGAGGAGGGGGCGTGCATCATCATTTTTTTGGTATCAGAGCACAGAAAGATTCTTTGCTTTCTATAGCAGAGAAAAAGAAAATTCACCATGCCACCAAGAAGAAGGGACAGACAAACACCCGATCCACCAGAGGATAGGGAAATGCCGAGAAGAAGAGGTAGGCATATGATTGATCTAGCCATGGAAAAAAAATGCATGATCTACGCGCTAGGCTTGAGGACATGGAGACAACACAGAGATGTACAGTCAGTGCTGGGGATCTTAGTGATTCTGAAAGTGAAATTGAGGTTGAACATGAAGAAGAAGTTGCAACTGAAGATGCAGCAAACAAACGTTTGATCAGAGCTAGTGCAAGGATGGGTGCAAGAGCGAAAATGGACATTCTAGATTATGAGGGAAATATGGATGCAGAGGATCTTTTAGACTGGATTAGAGCTCTATACACATACTTTGAATATGAAGATGTCGAAGAGGATAATAAAGTCAAGCATGCTATCACAAGATTGAAGGGACATGCAACATTGTGGTGGGATGAACTACAAGTTGACAGACGCTGCAAGGGCAAGCAGAAGATCAAGAGCTGGGATAGAATGATCGCGAAGATGAAGGCGAAATTCATCGCCAGAGATTATCAGATTACTCTGTTCAGAAGAATGCAGAACCTGAGACAGAAGCTGATGATAGTAAAAGAATACACTAAAGAATTCTACAAGCTGAACATCAAGGTAGGTCATCAGGAGAGCGATGATGAAAAAGTTGCCAGATATATGAATGGCCTGAGATATGACATTCAGGATGAGATGAGTATGGTAACGATCTGAACGGTGGAATATGCTTATCAGATGGCTCTGAAAGCTAAAGAGAAGTTGAGCCGAAAGCAGGGTCAAAGAGGCCGAGGCAGAAGTCATCCCAGGGGAAAATCGGTTGCCCAGGATAAATATTAGAAGCCCAAGGAGGATTGGACGAAACCTCAGACTCGAACTGAGAGAGGTGGAAGCTCACAGCGAGGGAAATATGCTGAACAACGAGGACATCATACCGAGCAAGGAGGAGATTATGCTGATAACAATACTTTTCCTCGTATTAGAGGTAGAGGAAGAGGAAGAGGTGGAGTAATAACCTGCTTCACATGTGGAAAGAATGGGCACAAGTCTTATGAGTGTCCAGATAAAAAGAAAGAAGGAGGAGAAAGTCACATCGCAGAAGCACATAGGTGAGATGTTGAGGCAGAAGATGCTGAAGGCGGAAGATCGTTGATGATGCGAAAATTTCTTTTGACACCAGAGAAGGAGATGGAGAGTTCAATCCAAAGGAACAGACTTTTCCAAACTGCTTGCAAGACCAAGGACAGGGTATGCAAGGTCATCATGGACAGTGGTAGCATAGATAATCTAGTTTCTACGGTGATGGTAGAAAAGCTGGAGCTGGAGACGATTGATCATCCAAGCCCATATAGATTTTCGTGGCTACAAAAAGGACATCAGGTAATTGTCACTAAACAATGTTTAGTTGAATTTAAGATAGGAGGATATAATGATAAGATATTATGTGATGTTATTCCTATGGATGTTTGTCATCTATTCCTGGGTAGACCATGGCAATATAACAGGAATTTGATTCATGATGGGAGAATGAACACGTACACCCTAGAAAATAATGGGAGGACTCACATGTTGCTTCCAATCAAGGATAAGGAGGTGAAACCGGAAGTAAGCAACACTATACTTCTCATGAGTGGGAAGGAACTTCTTACAGAGGTTAAGAAGAAGGAAGAACCGCAATTCATTGTGGTCAGGAAACCAAAGATTGTTTTGACCAGCACAAGAGTGGATGATTTACCATAAGAGGTTCAGGAACTACTGGAAGAGTTTGCTGACATAGTAGTGGATGAACTACCTCATTCGTTGCCACCGATCAGAAGTGTGAGTCATCATATTGATCTCATACCAAGAGTCAGTTTTCCAAACAAAGCCACGTATAGATTGACGCCGCAAGAGAATGAAGAGCTTAAAAGGCAAGTCCATGATTTGTTGGACAAAGGGTTAGTTAGAGAAAGCTTGAGTCCGTGTGTTGTTCCAATAGTACTCAGTCCGAAGAAAGGCGGAGGCTGGAGGATGTGTACTGACTTGAGGGCGATCAACAAGATAACCATCAGGTACAGATTTCCATTGCCAAGGATGGATGATCTAATGGATTGTTTGAGTGGAGCAAAATACTTTTCAAAGATTGATTTGAAAAGCAGTTATCATCAAATTCGCATGAGAGAAGGTGATGAGTGGAAGACAGTATTCAAAACCAACAAAGGGTTGTATGAATGGCTTGTTATGCCGTTTGGCTTAACAAATGCGCCAAGTACCTTCATGAGGTTGATGAACAAAGTCCTAAGGGAGTTCATCGAAAAATTTGTGGACGTATATCTGGATGACATACTGGTTTACAATAAAACAGTGGCAAAGCATCTAAAACATTTGGCTACAGTGATGCAGAGGTTACAACAGGAGAAGTTGTTGATAAACATGAAGAAATCCTCATTCATGAAGACAGAGCTCATTTAATTGGGATTTGTTATTTCTGCAGATGAGTTGAGGATGGATCTAGATAAGGTGGAGGTAATCAAGAATTGGCCATCACCGAAGAATATCTTTGAGGTGAGAAGTTTCCATGGATTGGCTAGTTTCTACCGAAAGTTCATTAGGAATTTCAGTGGAATTAGTGCACCAATGATGGACACAGTGAGAAAAAGACACAAATATTTTCACTGGACAGAAGAGGCCAAGAAGAGTTTTAATCTGTTGAAGAGGAATATTACAGAACAACCAATTTTGGTGTTACCAGACTTCCAAAAGACATTTCAGGTGAAATGCGATGCAAGTGGATTTACAATAGGGGCAGTCTTGATTCAGGAAGACAGGCCGATAGCATACTTCAGAGAGAAGCTGAATGAAGCGAAAGTGAAATACTCCACTTATGATAAGGAATTTTATGCTATTATACATGCATTGAAGAAATGGAGACATTACTTTATCCCGAAGGAGTTTGTCTTATACAGTGACAATCATGCATTGCAATTTCTGACTCAACAGGAAAAGTTGAATCAGAGACATGTAAAATGGGTTGAGTATATGAAAAACTTCACTTTTGTAATTAAACATATTTCTGGTACTGCTAACAAGGTTGCTGATGCTTTGAGCAGGAAGTGTTTTCTATTGCAGGAGTTCAAAGTCAAAACGTTGGGTTTTGATGACCTCAGGGACATGTATAGAAATGATCAGGATTTTAAGAAGGCATATGAAGCAGCTGAGAATCCAATTCTCAGAGACAGAAGCCCATGGATAGAATACATGATCCAGGAAGGATTACTGTTTAAAGGTAATCAGTTGTGTATTCCGAAATGCTCCATGAGGGAGAACTTGCTAAAGGAGAAACACAACGGAGGATTGGCAGGACACTTTGGTCACGACAAGACGTTCGTAAAGTTGAATGAGTCATATTTTTGGCCGGGAATGCGAGCAGACGTCAAGAGATTCGTGGACAGATGCAGAATTTGCCATCATTTGAAGGGGAGGAAAAAGAATGCCGGATTTTATCAACCATTGCCCATACCTGAGAGGTCGTGGGATGAAATCAACATGGATTTCATATTGGGATTGCCAAGAACACAAAGAGGTTTTGACTCAATCTTTGTGGTGGTGGATAGATTTTCCAAGATGTCACACTTCATTCCATGTCAGAAGACTAGTGACGCAACTCACATTGCGAATCTGTTTTTCAAAGAAGTCATTCGACTTCATGGCTTACCAAGAAGCATAGTTTCAGATTGAGACACTAAGTTCATAGGGCAATTTTGGAGGACCTTATGGAAGAAACTGGGAACTAACTTGTCATTTAGTTTGGCTTATCATCCTCAGACGGATGGACAGACGGAAGTGGTGAACAGAAGTCTGGGAGACTTGCTGAGAAGCTTGGTGAAAGAACACCACAACCAATGGGACAACATATTACCACAGGCGGAATTTGCTTATAACGACTCAGTTAACAGAAGCACAAGGCAGAGTCCGTTTCAGATTGTCTATGGCATGCAACAGAGAGGAATTTTTGAGTTGAGGGATTCAAAACATATTGCAACTAGGAGCGCTAGTGTAGAAGATTTCGCAGAGGCGATGAAAGAACTTCACAGCCAGGTGAAGGAGCGACTGTAGAGTTTGAACCAGGAATATAAGCGCAGAGCAGATTAGCACAGTAGACAACTTCAGTTTGAAGTTGGTGATTTGATTCTCGCACATTTGAGAAAGGAAAGGTTCCCGAGAGGAACATATAATAAGCTGAAGATGAAGAAAATCGAACCATGTAGGGTCTTAAAGAAATTTGGGGCAAATGCTTACGAGATCGAATTACCTGATGGGATCGAAATTTCTCCGATATTCAATATCTCGAATTTGTACCCATATAAGGCTGAGGAAGCAGGGATAGGAAATGATCAACCAGTGATCCAATGGACAAACCAGATGCCAGTTGCCGATAAGCTGCAGATGGAATGCATACTGGACAAAAGAGTGAGCAAGAAGACCAGGTGGAAGCAATACTTCGAATATTTGGTCAAGTGGAAGGGCCATCTAGTTGAAGATGCTAGTTGGGAAAATGAAGCGGAGATCCAGAGGCATGGACACACCGTGCACGAGCTCATGGACAGGAGCCCATGAAAAATTTCAAGCCAGGGAGTATGATGCAGGAGCATCTCAAGCGAGCCAACGCAGAGACAATGGACAGCTGGAAAAGTGCCAACACAAATTTTGAAAATGTCTTAAAGTATTAAATGAATCCATTAAGAAGGAGCGCCCTTGTATAATGTAAACGGACCTTGAGCAATTCTCTCTCGTTCTTAGTAGGTAGAAGACATTTATAGTAGTTAATGCAAGTAGATAGAATTGAATGTTAGATTAGACAGTTTTAGAGAGCAAGACGGAAACGAAATATAGACACCCTCATTGTGTATTGTAAAATTAGTATGATGATGAGCGTGAAGAGCATAGAGGAGAAGCAGAGAGCTGTGTGAAAACACCCATGTACAGAAATTTGAATTAATAGAGAAATCTTTGATTCAAATTCATGGCATCGTGTTTGTTCTCTGTGTATGTATATTGAATACTATGCTCATGGTTATTTTACTCTTTCTATTGTACATTTTCTTTTATGCTATGTATGAATGATTTCTTGTTGAATGTTTGAAATCTGAGAGAGAGAGAGTAAGATAAATGAGTTTCAATTGTTTCTCTATCTGAGTAAGAGTTCCTCCAAGGAGTGCAGTTGAATTTGTCCGCAAGGAGTGTGTTGACAAAGGGTTCAGAGGTTTGTCTCTGAAAGCTCAGATGGAGTAGTTTTTGTTCTCATTCCCTCAGAAGTGCAGTCAAGCACAGGAGCCGTGCAAGGAGTGTGCAGGCGGAGAGAAGTCTCAGGGTTGTAGACTTGAGCAAAGTATTGAGAGACTGTTATTGCAGGTGTGCGCAGATTCGGAGGAATTCTACACTTGGAAGTGCTTGAAAGTCTGCCGCAAAGAGTGCGAGCAGGAGTTTTCTGGAAGCCTTAAGAGTCGTAGGAAAAGTTCAGAAGGATTTGAACCCTTGAGGGAGTTGAAGGAAGGCGTAGTGACGTCAGACCGTAGGAGGCCGAGTTCTCAAGGAAAGAGGCGGACGGTCGAAATTCTCTGTGGAGAATCCGCGAAGTCCCGTGAGCCGTCAGATCTCACGAAGGAGCAGGGGAGTTACTGCAAGTGTCCCTAAAGGTTCTAAGCTCAGGAGGAGTAGATTCGTAGATCCAATCCCAGGGGTGTTGGATTTACATGAGGAATTATATTTTGGGTTTTCGCGAGTGGAAGTCCCGTAATCTCTGCAATGGGAATCGCGAAATCACGAAACATGAAATCCCGAAGGGATAAAAAGATCGTGTGGGCCACAAGAATCGAGAGGTGGACAAGTGGTGCACTATCGACACGGAGTCAAACTCCGTTGACCATATCGTGTTTCGTGGGGTAAAGATCCGAGTCCCTTGCATTAGGATTCACGATATCGTGAAGTCCGAAGTCCCAACAGAAGAAAAGGGGCGTTGAAAAGTCAACCTTGTGAGGGCATTGGAATTTCGGACAATCGAGTTTCAGGAATCACGGGAACAAGTTACTTAACACCGCGACCGCCGAAATCGCGATAAGGAAAGGTCCGAAAGAGAAAGAGGAAGGGTCAGCGTTGACTATTTTCAGGTTTCGGAGATTGGAGACAAGGCGCTTGACCAACGGATTCGCGAAAGTGCGAAGTCTGATCTCCCGAAGTATAAGGGGGAAATTGTTGGAGTTGATTGTGGGTACAGATTTTCCGAAAGGAAAATAGAAGAGCCATTGCAGAGAGCTCTTCAGGCCAATGGTAAAGGAAAGATCCTGTTGACGTGGACCTTTCGACCTGCGGGTTGAGGAGGGGGCGTGCGTCATCATCTAGCCTTTTAAAATAAACAAAATGAGCATAATGACATCTACTATAACCTTGATCTGTCATAAACCTGTCAAACTTCAAATACCAATGACTTGGAGCTTACTTTAGGCCATACAAGATCTTCTTCAACCTGCATATCAAATTTTCCTTTTCTTTGGCCTCATACCCCTGTGGTTGTTGCATATAAATATCTTTCTCCAAATCTCCATGGAGAAAAGTTGTTTTTACATCTAAGTATTCAAGATGCAAATCTTATACTGCCATAAGACTTAAAATAATCCTAATTGAAGTCTTCTTAACAAAAGGAGAAATTATTTCATCAAAATATATACCTTTCTTTTGTGCAAACCCCTTTACAACAAGTCTAGCCTTGTACCACTTTTTTCCTCCATCTTCTTCCTTCAACTTGTAAACCCATTTATTCTGTAATGCTCTTTTTCCTGTAGGAAAATTAACCAAGTCCCAAGTCTAGTTATTTAGGAAGGAATCCATTTCCTCTTTCATGCCTTGCTACCATTTCTTTTTAGTGTCTACCTTCATTGCCTCTTCATAACATTATGACTCACCACAATCAGTCAACAATAAATAATACAATGAAGGAGAGTATTTTTCAGGGGGTCTACTTAACCTGGTAGATCTTCTAACAACACTTGTAGGAGTTTGAGGTACATGTTTCTCCCATTGTTGTACATTTTGATTTTCTGGTACCTTTGAAATTTATTTTTCAGTGATCTCATCAAGCACTGTGTATTCTGGTTTTTCTTTTTCCTGTTTCTTTCCCTGCAACTGATCTTTGTACATGACCTTCTCATTGAATATGACATCTATACTTCTAATGATTTTGTGATTTTCATAATCCCATAATCTATAACCAAATTCATTAACACCATATCCAATAAAGGTACACTTCTTGGATTTTTCCTAAATCTTTGTTCTATTTTCTTTGTCAATATGGACAAATGCTTCACAACCAAAAGTCTTAAGAAAATAATAGTTTACCTTTTTACCTATCCATTCCTCCTCTGGAATTCCACCATCTAAATATCTTGAAGGTCCTCTGTTTATTAAGTAAACAACAATATCTATAACATATTCCTAGAACTGTAAGGGAAACTCAACATGCAATCTCATACTCCTTGCACACTCCATGATTGTCTTGTTCATTCTTTTTGACACACCATTTTCTTGTGGTGTTCTTGGAACTTTTTTCTCTCTAATAATCCCATGGTATGAACAATAATCATCAAATTAATTTATGCAATATTCACCTCCATTGTCTAATCTAAGACACTTCAACATTTTTCTTGTCTCATTCCCAACCAAAGCTTTCCATTTCTTAAAAGTATCAAAAACATCATATTTTTGTCGAATGCAATAAAGCCAAGTTTTTCTAGTTGCGTCATCAATAAAAATAACATAATAATGAGAGCCACAAAGATATGATACTTGAGCTGGTCCCCATACATCTATATGCAAAAAATATAACCTTTCACTCTTCTTTTCTTTTCTGACTCTGAGAAATATGACTTTCTTTTGTTTTCCATAAAGACAATGCTCATAGAAATCCAAATCAATTTGCTTAATATTTTGCAACAAATTTCTTTTGTGAAGTATTTGCATCTCCTTCTCGCTCATGTGTGTAACAACCCTAAGTATGAAATCAATTGTCATGATTTAAATAATTGTTTAATGTATATTAGTTTAATAAATTAATTAATTGTCCTGATTAAATATTTGTTTAATGTATATTAGTTTAATTAATTAATTAATTAATTATACTGATTAAATATTTATTTAATGTATATTAGTTTAATTAATTAATCAATTAATAATCATGATTAAATAATTGTTTAAGGAATATTGGTTTAATAAATTAATAATTTTCTTTTTGAGACTTAGTGTATCTGTAGATGACCCATTAATGAAAAGGGGATAAGGTGGCTAACACCTAATGGAGGGATAAGGTGGTTGAGAATTAATGTGGGAAGAAGGCGGTGAAAGATGGGAAGGGAGGATAAAGCAAGGGGGGAAACACTCGGGAAGGAGGATATTTTTTTGGAGAGCATTATTTTCAGAGGAGGACTTTAGGGTTTTGGGGGAGCATTATTTTCATAGGGAGGATTGTATTGTTGTATTTGGCTGGAGGAACTTGTTGGAAGATTGTATTACTGGTTTTTCTTGAGGAGCTTGTTGGAGGACTGTCACAGGGGGCCCCTGTTGCTGGGAATTTTAGGCTCGGGGGCCAGGAGACTGTAAGGAATCCTGGAGCTAGGGAGCCGGATAGGTTGTTCCTAGATGGATAGGAGGTTAGTCGGTTTTGGGCAGAGCTTCAGGCAGAGTTGGGGAACATTAATAGCATCAGTTCAAGGTATGTATTTTCATTATTTTTTTTTTTTGACAGAAATGATTAATGTTTTATATTAAAAAACAGTGGGGAAACCACTGTGTTTGTTACATCTGAAAATTTTCCTGGTAATTTAGAGGGACAAACCTAACTGAACTAAAACAGAAAGAATCTTGGAAAACCATACTATTTCAGTAACTCAGTTCGACTGCGGGTCATTACATCCTTTCTGACTTGAAAGTTTTTTTTTTCCTTTTTGACACGCTCTGCCATTATTTTCTTTGATGAGATTGGATTTTCTTTGGTCATAGAGGGCCTTCTTCATCATCTAAGTCCGAACCTTCTTCATCTGCTAAGTCAGCCCAACTTAAGATCTGGTGTTCGGGATGAGATATGCCTGTCATTATGGTCGGATCAGTTTCTGCCTGGGCCTCTCCCTTAGGCTTTTTAGGGGAAGGAGGCTCTTGCTCCTGAACATAGGTGACTTGTTCCGGTTTCTGTGGTACAATCTATGTATCTTCCTCACTTGGGGTATCATTAGCCGGTTCTATGCTTTGATGCTCATGAAGAGATCCTACCCACCATGTGGGTTTGTGTTGATTCTTTGGGTTTCTGTTTTTCTTAGGGAGTTTCTGACAGTTGCTAGCTAATTGCCCTGTTTCAAAACAACTTCTGCACCTAAAATGAAGATTCTCATAGTTGATCTTTTGCGTCCAAGAATAATTATTCCCTTGAAGAGTGATTCGCGCTGGGAATCATTTACTGAAATCCATCTCTACACAGATCCGTGCATAGGTAGTGAAGCCCCATTTAGTTTCCGGATTGCTACTATGAAACTTGCCAAGAGCATTTCCAATATGGTTGAGAGAAGAATCACCCCAAAAATGAATAGGTAGGCCAAGGAGCCTTACCCACACGGGGGCTGTAGGGATGGAAGCTGAGGAGGGGTCGAAAGAAGGGGTCCATAGCTACACAGATAGAACCGACCTGCCCCAGAACCAAGGCCTAGAACTATAGATCAACTCTCTATCATTTGCAGAGGCAAAAATCACTACGAAGAAACCTTTTACACAAGGGCGAACATGAGCTTCCTCTTCGAGGAGGGGAGTCCATTCTGAAGCAATCCAAGAATGCAGATCTGCCAGGCGAGGCCAAAGGCCGTTGAACTTGCAAAACAAAGCATTAGATCTAAAGAAACCTTCATGAACTGCCGCTTCCTGAGGTACAGGGATCACTGGATCTGGAGCTTCACGGACCACAGGAGAAAATCCAGAAGTGCGGCCTTGACAGACCGTGTCTCTTAAGGAGGTCGGAGAGGATATAGATGGAACAGCAGAGGACGAGCCTCTGGCTACTGCTGGAGATGGCTGAACGGAGGAGGGAGGAGCTCTAGACGGGGAGCCGGAGGGGTCGCCCGAGCGTCGAACAGAGGATAGTCTGGGGGGAGAGTCCGGGGGAGGGCCAAGCTCTCGTGAAGGAGCGTGCAGAGCTACGAAGGAGGCCACCGCCATCTCCTGTAGGGTTTTTTTCAGTCTTTGGTATGTATTTTCATTATTATGTTGTGTTATGTGGTTTATTATCATATTGCTCATAAATTTTAATTCTGCTGAACATGGTTATATGCTGAATAATGAATGGTTATATGCTAAATAATGAATGGTTATTTGGTTATATGCTGAATAATGAAATGTAAAGAACTTAGGATAGCATTTCTCTATTTAAACTTATATTTTATAAGGCTCTGTAGGAGAGGCCTTACATATAGTATAGAGCCCGGTTTCAAAACTGAAACCTAGGCTTGACCACACACATAATTGTACAATATGTTCCCAAACCCCAACCTACAATTTAAAAACCCTTTAAATAACAGGCCTTAAATAACCCAAAAACCCTTGAAAAAAAAAATGAAAAAAAAAAATAATAATTTCTAGAAAGAGGAGAAAGTGTGCAATATAAAGTTCCGACCTCATGTTACTTGTTTGTTACATGCAAGAATCTTCACATAGAACCTGCAAGAATATTACTTGCAAAAAAAACAAAACCCACCTGCTAAAATAATAATAATTAAAATTCTTAAATATGCAAGAACCAAAACCCACCTGGAAAAAAAATAAATCTGAATGAGTTTTGTATAAAAAAATAAAAAGAAATTTTTTAAATATAAAAGAAAGAAATAAGGAAGATGATTTAAAAATACATAATGATATGTTAGATCTCCACAATATTAAAAAAAAAAGAAGCTTATATATATTCATAATAAAAAAATAAAATAAAAGACAGACATACATTTGGAAATGTGTCATCACAACCCTCAACTTGTGTTTTCATCCGTTCCTATGCCCTCAAGAGCTTCCACCAATCATTTCCATGATTTTCTTTGGGTTGTTCCCTGTCATTCGTGTTAGAATTTTAGGGTAATAATGCAGAACAATAGTCACTTTAAAATTTCAGTGATCAAGCACTGCTAGATCTAAGACTCCAAGACATAGGATATTTAATCTAGCATTTAAAACTCATAAAGACAGCAGTAGACTTATTTAAGAAATAGATCTGAAGATCAAAGACTTAATAACCAATAGCTCAAGCAATAAGAAGAGCATACATATGAATCTAAAAGGCTGTATGAAGCATACCTAGATCTGAACTTAAAACAGTAAGCAGTTAAGGAAGACAGTTTACACTCAAAATTAGACAGCTGAAAACATCCCGATCTGAATATAGTAGACCTGCCTGCAAAGCTTTAGACTAAGATCAAGTAACAATAGATCCATATGATAAGAGCAACAGATCTATATATTTAGTTCATAGAACAGTTCATTAGATACAACAAAAGATCTAAGTAACACAGTGTTAAAGCTCTGCTTAAATGATCCTAAACGAATCTCTAGTAAGATCAGATTTAACATAAGGAAAGAAAAAGGGAAACATACCTGGTACAACAACCTACCTCAGAGGAAGTCACAGCAACCACAAAAGGGGTAGTTCCAATTGTTATGCTCAGGCAAAGGTTCAGTTCCAGGATCTACAAAAGATCTTATATGCCAAGGTTGAAGGAATTTTCTTGCCACCAAGGTTAGGGTTATTGAAACAAAAGAAACCACCAAAAACCCAAACCCATCTCAACCCAAAACCCTTACACAGGACTAGATAGCAGGATGAGGAAGGGTTGAACCCTTCAATGAAAAACCCCACAGCAAAACCCCACAGCTGAGAGAAAGGGGACGGCACACACTACTCAGTATACCATGCGGCATTCACAGCAAACACCAAGCGGCACTCTTCAGCAGACAATACAAAAGCAAGAGAAGGGACGCAACTTTTGCACAGCAGGTTAGGGTCTCATCCTCCTCAGTAAATACCCCACGACAGTCACAGTAGCAACAGTGACAAAAGGGATGATTGCCCACAAGCTCCATTGACCAAGGCCGCAGCTCAGAGTGCAAGGGGACTGATCACAAGGTAGGCCGCAGCTCATATACTAAAGGACTGAGCACAAGGTAGGCCGCAGCTCATATCACAGGTCTGCCACAGCTAAGACTGAGGTCGCACACCTTAGGAGACTCCACGCTATCAAAAATAAGAGAAGGTGAGAATGTGTTTTAGAGTAGAGGGGAAGGGTCTCTTAAATAGTCATAGGTTAGGGCAAGGTTAGGTTTTAGGGTTAGTTTAAGTTGTATCAATAAGTCACATGTTTAAATTGTAAATTTAAACATGTGACAATTATCAATATTAAAC
>ML800105.1:233863-258997 GCA_009831015.1 Picea engelmannii
AGATTTAACATCTAATTGTTGTAGCTTCCAATGATACTTTGTAGCTAAAGCAATTAACAATTTGATAGTATTCAATTTAGCTACTGGTGCAAATGTTTCAGCATAATCAATACCTTTTGTTTGTGAATACCCATTTTCCACCATTCTAGCCTTATATTTTTCTATACTACCATCTGTTCTAAAATTGGGTTTGTATATCCATTTGGATCCAATAGGCTTTTTATGTTTAGGCAATTCAATCAATTCCCAAGTATTCTTTTTCATTATAGATTCATATTCTTCCTCCATTGCATTTCGCCATTCATCATGTTCATTAACTTCATTAAAACTCATGGGTTCTATGACATTTGAAATGTTACTCATTAGGGCATAGTCTCTATACCTATAAGGGAGTCGAACCTGTCATGAAGATCTTCTCAACTGATTATCTTTCTCCCCACTTTGTGAAGATCTGTCTTCGCCTCTAGGTGAACTGTGACTGCTTGAAGTGTCCATATCACTGAGTCCTTCTTGTTGTTGTTGCTTCCGCGGTTGTGGTTGTTTTGGTGACTGTTGCTGCTGCTACTACTACTGCTCTTCTTTAGCTCCTTCATCAAGAAGTCTATGTCATTCCTCATTACTGTTGTCATCATGATTTCCTGCTTCCTGCTCATGGAAAAGTACATCTCTACTCGCAAATAATTTGTGAGTAGAAGGATCAAACAATTTGTATGCTTTGAATTCAGAACAATACCCTATGAAAATACATTTAATGACTTTAGCATCTAATTTCTTCCTATTCTCCTTTGGAATATGTGCAAAAGCATTACACCCAAATACTTTCAAATTATGAACTGCAGGTTTGGAACCATACAAGGCTTCACAAGAAGTAATATTATCAAGACACCTTGTTGGACTTCTATTCTTTAAATAAACTGTAGTATTTACAACTTCAACCCAAAATGTATTTGAGAGATTCTTACCTTTCATCATATTGCGTGCACACTCTACCAGAGTTCTGTTTTTCCTTTCAGCCACTCCATTCTGCTGTGGAGTGTGGGGTACTGTAAACGGTTGTACTATTCCATGATATTTGCAATATTTGATGAAGTCCCCTGATTTATACTCTCCCCCTTGATTTGAATGAAGGATTTTGATGGATTTTCCTGTCTTCTTTTCCACCATGGTTCTGAATTCCTTAAAGTACTCGAAAACATCACTTTTTCTTCTAAGGAAATAAACCCATGTGTATCTCATGCAATCATCAATAAATAACAAAAAGTAAAATGCACCTCCTAAATACCTAGTCTGCACAGTTCCACAAACATCAGTATGCACAAGATCTAACACATCTCTCTTTTTCTTATCAGGATTAGAGGGGAATTCATCTTTGTGCATCTTTCCTAATGCACATCCTTCACAAGCAACATTCTCATTCTTTAACATGGGAAGTCCTTCAACTATATTTTGTTTCTGTAATAACAATAAATCAAG
Organism: Picea engelmannii; assembly: GCA_009831015.1. NCBI lineage: Eukaryota > Viridiplantae > Streptophyta > Pinopsida > Pinales > Pinaceae > Picea > Picea engelmannii. The sequence continues at coordinate 235,337 of ML800105.1, forward strand.
ATGATTGATGTGGCCATACCTTTGATGCCAAAGAATCTCTGATGGCATAGTTGCAGAAGTTAGTGAATGATGTTCCTTGCTGGTAACATCAAGTTTGTATAGGCCTCCTGCTCTGACCCCATTTGCAACAGTTCTGTATTGGTCCAACAGATCCTTCATTATGCAATAATTCTTGAAGAATTCAACCTTCAAGTTCTAATTTGTAATGGTGGACACAAAGATCATTTTTTTCTTTATCCCTGGCACATACACCACATTGTGAATGTGACAAATAGTACCATTCGTAAATTTCATAGGAATGTCTCTGTATCCCTTGATCTGATGAGCGAGGTCATCTCCAAGATGTATGCTAGCTCCATTCTGTGTTTCTTTAAAATTAGTGTACCACAAAGTATTACATGCCATATGTACTGATGCTCTGGAATCCACAAACCAGGCATCACTATCATCTGTTTCAGCAGATAAAGCAACATTGGACACAAATAGTCTAAGATCCCATGAATCAAAATTCGGGGGTTCATCAATATCATCACTAGCAATAAAAAATCTGAGATCATGATTTGAATATTTTTCTTCATAATGGCCTGAATGATTTCTAGTTTTATTCCTAGCCTCATCACTCTTCTTCTTATGACAGTCTTTAATAAGATGTGCAGGTCGACCACAATAAAAACAAGTCTTTGACTCATTCCTGTTAGAGGGCATACCTTGATTCGGCCTTAGAGATTGTCTTCTCTGCGATGAACTACCTCCTTTGCCTCTTTCTCCCAATATCCCTCTTGCGGATATCTTATTTGACCACAGTACCAAATATGAATTATGAGGCTTCAAATTCTTGCACCTCTCTTCCTCTTGCAGCAAAATACCTGTCAGTTATTCAAAAGTAGTAGGTTTATCACTTGTTGTGAGACCTGTTATGAACATCTAATAATCTTCTAGCATACCATTTAAGGTAATAGTGACAAGATCAGTGCAGGAAACTATTTCCCCTATGTTTCCTAGCTTGTCTTTCACCTCTTTAATGCGACCCAGAAATGAACTAACATATTCATTTCCATCCATCTTAATCCCTAGCAATTTAGCTTTCAGGAACATAATACGATTCGTATTGCTAGTTTCATATAAATCTTTAAGCACTGCCCACGTTTCAGCAGAAGTTGTAGCTTCTCTAATATGTGGAATTATGTTATATTTAACAGACATATACAACAATACCTTGGCCTTGTTTTCTCACTTCTCCCAATCTTGGATCTGTGTTGTTGTCGCACTTGTAGCCACCTCTGGTTTCGCTTCACCTCCCTTCGCAATGGTCCAGACACCATATCCCTTCATCAGGGTCTGCATTTTGAATTTCCAGTTAATGAAATTCGAGCCATCTAATTTGTTGGCTTCATTGAGGTAGGTCTCTTCTAGAGGATTTTCCATCTCTGCAAGTGTCTTCTCGTCAAACCAGACAATGGATCCTTGTATCACCAAACACACTTCAATTTTCGACAATTTCCTCCTTTGTTGAGTAGTCTGTCGCTTTGCCTTTGGATCCACTAATTCATTTCTACCAACCACCAACACTAACTCCAAAAACTATATCCCAAATTTGGTAGATGAGATTGAGCGAAACAAAATTCTTCAATTGAAAAATCCTTCACGATTTGGTGTGTACATGGTCGCACCAATTTACCAGCAGCGACTTATGTGTAGCAATGTCCTATAATAACGCTTCTCATCCTCTCATGGCTATATGAAATCACCAATACACCAGTAACAAATGATTTGTTCTCTCGTGACTTGATGTTCACTCGTCCAAATCCTCCAAGATAGTGGGGGAAACATATGGCCCTTTCTTCAATGGTAGGAGAAATATGCACATTCGCTCAAACATACATCAGAAGAGATCGAGACTAATTGTCTCACACACTCATGCTCATAGACCTGCAAACAATAAAATCGACCCTCTATCCGTCTTCATGGCCAGCTCCAACAACGATTTGGTTTACCTCTGCAACGATCTTTAATCTCCAGCGAAAGTAAAATTGATCCTTTAACTACACGTGCCCAGTGCTTTCCACAACTCATGGATTTGCTCATGGCCCTCCTCCCAAGCTCACGATTCAGCAAAAATGGGGTTCCCATAAACTCGCACGCTTCCACAAAATGGTCGATGCTCCTCAAACTATGAAAGGGTAGCGCTAACGCTCCTATACAATGGAGATGGGAGTGCTGGTCAAAGTTGACATCGCTCTCTGCGTGTGGAAGGGGGAGCTCTAGTGCACTAGAGCTCTTAGAAGCATTCAACGAAAGTGTTATTCATTCAAAAATTTTAGTTTTGCAAGTGTGAGAGCATCAACGCTCCTCTAATACTGTATAGGGGGGCGCTGATGATTTTTCTCAAATAAATTCGAGATCTTGCTCTTGGACCTTTCCTCAGAGAGATGGTTCTCTCGAATCTCTAACGTAGCTTTGATACCAACTTAGATTTATGAGAAAACCAACATTGGTGAGGCTACACTCACAATATATTATTGAATGAGGATTTATTACATCATTATATAGTAACTGGTTCTACTTAGACGGTTACAACAAACACCAAGAAAATGGGATCTACATTAACTGAGATGTAGATTTCATCTACGTAACTATCAACTACTCCATTATTTCCAAGTGCACACCCATCAGGTTTTGAACTTGGGTCATCTTATGGAAAATGCACCAGCATCGATATTACCACTCAACCATGACCTGATGTACATATCCTATGTTCAATTCTAACTAGTGTAGAATCTTAAATCCATCAGATTTTTTTTACAGATATTGAAAGCCAATGCATATTTTAATCAGACAATTCGAATCACATTGGGTATGTTTCTAACTACCATGTCACTCTTCAACCAATAATATTTATTGCATTCTACTAGATAGGCCAAACATTTTATGATAAGGTTCACGATGGTGTAATTGAGCGTTGCAGTATGAATTTAAATTCTTGAATTTCATCATTTTAACAATTCATAGCAATGTCAACAACACTTGAAGAAAAGATAGGAATAGAAAAAATAAAATTTCAGATTGTACTAAGTAGAGTTGCTATGCCTTTACTCTCTATTAGGAATATTTCCCTCCTTAATAAGCTCTATATATCTGAAAAATAGATCAATTACAACTATTATGCCCCACCCTCTGCTTGGGAAGTTTATCTTATAGAATCAACTCTGTAAATATTCCAATTTTTTTTTATCAATGCTACACATGAACCAACGCAATCAATAACACGACCCAACTATCCACATACGAATCCTGGACATAAAACGATTAACATCTATCGGTGGGTAAATAAGCAAATGTGATAGCATCCTCATGTCCCTCCAAAACATGTGTGCATAAGCCTTCTCCCTTCCATATCCTACAATGATGTGTAAAAAATATTTGTTGACAACTCTTTTCCCAACATTATGTCTACTTTTAAGGGATACAAATGTACTAAAATCCTTTTGATTGACAACATAAATAAATTTAAGATAGAAAAACAAAAATCATAATAGTCCTCACTGTAGGAGAAATAATCTCACCTTCCAATGCTATCAAACGACCGAGTAAACATGAAGTTGCATAGAAACAAGAAGTAAGAAATTTGAACCTAAACATTTCAATGTAGAAATGTCTTCTATAGAGAGAACAATATAAGGCCAATAAGAGGCCTCAAATCAGCCAATGAAACACAAATTATATCCCAAAGGTCAGACCATAGTGAAAATAAATATTTTTTGGCATGTCAACATTGAAATATTAAGGAAGACATAATAAACCTACAGGCTACCTGACACACACACAAATGAAACTTCAATGAAATAGAGGATGATAAAGAAAAAAAGGAAACTTAAAAATAAATAAATGGTCCATACATACAAAATTTCCCTTACCTTGTTCATTTCCCCCATCTCTAGAAACCCATCGGGCACTTCCCTTCATTCCAAGGATGGTACCCAAGGTAAACAAACTAGTTTCAGTTTTGGTAACCTAACTTGACAGGGACATCGAATGAGATGCACAATATTCACAAAGGAAGTTAACCTAGGGACTCAACCCCACAATCTCCTACTTATAATTCACAACACTCAACCACTCGAGCTCAAAATAACTCACTGAGATAGGTTTGAACCTAGTTCTTATCATTAAAAGTGATTTAATTCAACCACTTGAACACAACTTGCTTGGCATTAGATGGATAGTTCTGTTAGTTTTACATTTATGTTTGATATTTATCGAAACATTTCTCTCTGTTTCTTTCTATTTTTCTCCCAAGTTTTTCTTTATACACCCCAATATTGTCTACTAATGGATCGTGTTCCTTCCATTGGCATACACTAGCTGATTAGTTATTCTAATATAAGCTATAAAAATGATCCTCTATTCAGTTGCAGACATTATGACAGAGTTACTACATGTCTTCAATACTCCGTTAATATAATGGATGCATTATCGGATATCCTTTGAGTACCTATCGGTTGTATCTATTACATTGGATTGTTTATTTATGATTGTGTGCACTTCTTTGATAAAATTCACTTATATGTGAATGGATTTATTCCTTTTGTGTAACTATTTGTAATATCTATTTAATTGACCCTTCCCTTTATGACTTTGAGCACTTACGTTATAATATTTGTGTTGTCAAATAACATGATGTCTAGTCTATTTGATTGGCTCTATTATTTACGATTGTGTTTTTATTGTTATGATGTTTTCCTGGTATCCTGAGGTATATATCTATATATTTTTCCAAGGAAACCTTGTGGGGAAGATTGAGGAATGATTTCCCACATTCTAGATGGCATCCTTAGGAAACATGTCAACATAGACTAGTGCACCTAATCTAAGGGGGACTAAACTAGGTACCTACTGGCACAAAACTAGCCAAATGCCTAGAAACATTGCCCACAACCAATTGATCTAACCCCTTGGGCTAAGCTATCTATCTATGTATTTATTTAAATTATTTATATTGGATAGGGAATATATTTCATGTCTCTATTCTCGAATAAAGGGGAGATATATCAGACTAGACAATTCTTTTGAATGTATTATTGTATCCCCAAGGTTTAGGATTGTTCTTTATGCCCAATTTTGATTCTAGTAGCCACTTAGACAATGTGTTTAAAGGGTCCAAAAATTTTGTTATAAATCTCTTGGAGGATTCCATCCTTGGCTAACTGATATAGCTTTAGTTGTTGCATTTTCCTTTTTCGTTGTTGGTCATATGTATAGAACTAACATTGTAATTAGTAATGGTATCAAAGATAATTTAGAATCTCAAGTACACATGTATATACATATACATATATCTATGCATGCAGGCATATATATTGAAATGCTTAAAAAAACATACCTCAAGGGGTTGCAGTGCAAAGAGTAAGCTTCCTTTATCTTAGGTTCCAGGTATGAAGGTTATAAGGTATTATCCTTTTCAAAATTCACTCCATTCAAGTGGGACAGACAACAGTGACAATGTGATCCTAGAGGACAACTTATCACTCAATTGACTACAACAATAAACCAATACCCTATTGGCAAGGCATTTGTTTTTAAACAATGGTTCAATTAATGAAAAGACTTAAATCCATTACTACAAGAAATGGGTTGCAATTTTCAATTAAGGGAAACTAAATCACACCATTCATTGGATACAAAATATTTTGTTGTGAAACTATTTAGCTCAAGACATTTACTTTCTAAACTTTTTTGTACTAGAAGATACTTTCTTTTTCCCAAAATAGTTATTAAACTAAACCAAACGAAAATGAAATTTAAGATCTACCATTTTGATTTGATCAATTCCTTTCAACATATTTTGTGAACACACAACCTTTTGTAAAGTTTATTTGTGTTAAACTAGCTATTTTTTGCACCATAATGGTTAGAATTTATATTTTTAAAAGCTATGGATGAACTGTACATCGTAGGTTTACAAGAAATATATGGTTCTAGGAAGACACAACCTAGAGTCCATAGATAAGTACAAACCATGAAAAAAAATAATGTGGAGGCCTATCCATTTCATTCTACTAATAATGGAATACATATCCTAGAGTTCATAGATAAGTACAAATCATCCAAAAAAACACTCCATAATCATAATGCCTTATTAGATATCCTTAGGAAACCTATATTTTCATATGGTATTATCCTTTTCAAAATTCATTCCATTCAAGTGGGATAGACCACACTGATAACAAGATCCTAGAGGATGGCTTAACACTCATTTGACTTCAACAATAAACCAATACCCTATTGGAAATTAATACAAAGTTTGATCTTAATACCACCATGCACAAGCTACTAAAAAACAGAGTCAAAAGAACAATTGACCCCAAAATCAACATTGAAATAGATATGTAACAAAGTTTATTTTGAGGATTGGAAGGGAGCGTGTGATCCAAAGTATGGGTTCTACCTCATCCTTTTAGCATGATAATACTATTGAAACTTTATATTTTGTCCAATAGTATCAAATGAGATCTGGTTAAGGTCAATCTTGAAGGAGAGTGCATGGGTTTTTTTTTTTTAGGTTCATATTCAGCAAGAAAGACATCTGCAGGTCAAAGGTTTACAAAAATATAAGTCAAAACAAGATCATAATGAGGGTTGTATTGATGGAAACAATGCCAAATTTACCATACAAACACATAATTAAAAAAGCATTTCCTATATAGACGTCAACACTGCAACTCTCCCATTTTATATTAATATAATTCAGCCTGTTTTGGAGTCTAAATTTCAGTTGATCCTCTCAAACACCCAAATTTGATTGTGTTTTCGATGAACATGGAAAGAATCACTTGTGTTACAAGTGCATAAAGTGGAAGTGTGATGTAGCTACATAGAAACTGCACAACAACCCTAATCATAGACAAAAGCATCCCAATGGAGTCATTATCAGATGCAAAAAATGGTTATTGTTAATGTTCTCCTTAGATAGACTGGAGATGCATAAAATTAATGTCATTTTTGTCACAAGATGATGGATCTTTAAGGGATGGTATATTTGTAACAATAAAGAGTAGTCCTACTAATCACAACATGGATGTCTCAAATGTTTTTTCTTTAAGTGAATTTACTTTCCTTCATGCAAGTACTAGTAAGGTAGTTTGTTGCCATTTTCCTTCATATGGAAACAAGGATGATTTTAGGGGATACATTTGGCTCATGGGCTAATTTTTCATGGTTTTTCCCAAAAAATGATTCGCCATTCTAAAAATGCTTCGCCCAATTCTACAAGATAAAATTATTTTACCTTAAAAATCACCAAAATTGTATACAAACTAAATAAAATCCATAGAAATTTGAATATTTTTACAAAAATATCGCCAAACATTTATAGTTGGCATATGAAGGAATAGTAAGATTCGCCAAGGTTACTACATTTTAAAATAAATTTCCATCCTTAAAATCATCCCAACATGGAATGTTTCTAGCAAGTGTTGGTCATGATAAAAAGGTTGTTCTTTGGAATATGGACACTTCACAACTGAAAAACACTCTTGATGAACATTCTCATCTGATTACAGATGTTAGGTTTAGTCCCAATTCTACTAGTTTGGCTACATCATCTTTTGATAAGAGTGTAAAAGTATGGTATGGTGAAATCCTAGTTACACATTCTGTACATTCACTAGACATTTTACCTAAGCCATGTCTATAGATTTCCACTCACAAAATGTGGTGGATCTTCTATGCTCTTGTGATAGTAACAATGAAATTCGTTATTGGAGTGTTGGCCAAGGTGTATGCACAAGAGTTTCCAAGGGTGGCATGGAACAAGTGAGATTCCAGCCTTGTGGAGGGAATTTTCTTGTTGTTGCAACAAAGAATGTAGCATTAATTTTCTCATAGTAAGTAGGCATTAAAAAATAGCGAGAATAAATAAAAATCAGAAAAAATCCCTGCAACGTAAAAGAAACAATCACAATTTTTACAGTAGAACAATAACTAGATATTTCCTACTCACATAAACAACTTGTGCATTACCTTCAATGTCACTATCCAACTTTTTGTTTCACTAATCCTCTTAACAGATTGTGGAAACAGGCACGGGGTTAGTCATTTTGGAAATAACCAACAATGATTGTATTCCATTTCACATCTCATTTAGGCATTCTTTCAAACACTTGGCATTCATTCTCTAGACTCATGCACTTGGAATACATCGAGGTGAGCGTAGTGCCCACAAAAAAATAAGATCCAACCCCCCTTTGGATAATATCTTCGTGAATCTTCATGCCTTCTTGCAGATATGATAGGCTACGAGATGCATTAATATCATAAATAATTACAAACTTGATAGGGTTTATGCATGCAAAGTTTATTTGATAATACATCCTTAGCCCATTGTCCCATATATGAGGGATAAATGTTCCATGGAATTTAGTTTCATCCATTTCGATTTGTGGGATGGCCCCATTTCACAATATTTCTGTAAAACGTAGAGAACATTGTAAATCCCAAGGAAATAAAACACTAATAGACTAGTGGTTTTAGCTTACCCATTTCCATGGGTTTTTACAAGTAAATGCATAATATTATCATAAACCCTATGGAATTCAACTTACCTGGTTCATAGCCATATTCTTTGAGTTGATCCTCAAGAACAACAAGGGAAACCCCATTCTGTTTGTAGATATGGTTGTAGTGACCAAGAAGCTCCTAAAAGGAGATTATGTCGATGGTCATCGATTCCAGGGATTTTACTTGTTGGTTTGTTGATGTTCAATAAATGTTCAATCCCTCCAAGCATGAATTTAAATGGTGAATGAGAATAATTATAGTACCAAGTGGAATGGGGAACTGTTGCATGGAATCCTCGAGATTGTTGCACATTGACTGAAGATGATAACAAAAGATGCGAAGATGATTGCAGAATATGGACGATGGGTTCTTCATTGTAATACCTTGCTATTCAGTGACCTGCTGCCATTGTGATGGTACTTCAAAGTTTGTCGAAGTTGCATAATATTTTCTTTTGGAAAAACGAATGTGATGAATCCAAGGTTATTTTCATGTCATTTGAATATACTGATGGGAGGGAAGGATTCAAAAAATGTTGTTCCAAAGGAGTTTCAATTACCTCATTAAATTTATTACGACCAGTGAAATATTTTCAAATAAATTTAGCCATGCAATTCCACTAGTACGTCATCGAAAGTTTGACGGAGATAGAATATGTCTAACTTTCGAAGAAAATTTGTTGGAAGTTCGACGTATAAAGAACAAAGTCATAATTACAATGAATTTCAGGGAACCCAACAATTGTTTTCGAAAATACCATTAATTTTATCCTTTCCGTCGTAATATTTCGTCAAATTTTGACCCCATATGTATTAGTGATATGTTAACTTGGAAGGATTATTCAAGGTACTTTGACAATGAATTTTAATATGGTGTAAATATATGAAATTGAGTTATCTTTCCGAATATATATAACTTTTATTTATAGAATTTGTCAATAAATATGTGAAATTTGAGCTTTCTAACAATGGTATGTTATTTTTCTAGAAAAATATAAGGTATATTTCTCCATTAGTATAGGTGTTGAGTACCTTAATGATGGAATTTCCTTCCAAAAACTTGCATAATTGTAGAGAACCCATTGTTCTAGTGTGTTGTATTTTTTCAAAATTTATAATATTATTTTTATATTCGTTTTAATTATGAAACTCAATATATCCTTGAAATTACAATGCCTTCCATTAGTGCAGGCTACAAGGGTCTTAACATTATTAATTTGTTTTTGTAGATTGTAGATATTGATCTTTTCTAGTGTAAGGTATAAGTCATTTTAGAAATGGTTAAGCTTAAAAAAAGCTATAGCAGAAATAAAAGAGGTATGTATTCTTGGATTTTGATGTATGCGAAGAAAGAAATAGAATAAAAATAGTAAACAATATTATTTAAAAAAAACTATATAACTGGAATCTACATAGCCGACTCTATATGTGTCTATAGTTTCATCAACAAAGGATTATATCGTGTATAGAAAACTAATGTAAAAAATAAAGATATAGAGAGGTATTCACAAAAATGGAGTTTTTTTTTATCTATTTGCAGACCAAACCACCAGGTTTTTCATCCTCAACCTAAATCCAAGACAACCAAGTCGACATACACGTATGCTAGAGTTGTCATTTCTGCCCAAAAAATTTGAATTTTAAATAATGTGCATGAATTCCTAATAGTGTGCACATGTTCCTAATAATGCACATGCATTCCTAATAACGTGCACTCATTCCTAATAATACACATGCGCTCTAGGAACATGCACGTGCTCCAGGAACATGCATGAATTCTAGGAATGCACATGCACTCCTATTTCCTATTCTACTTGTCTTCATACTCATCCCCCTCCCTCCCACTCTCTTGCCTCTCTCTATCTCTCCTACATCTACCCCTCTCTCCCCCTCACTTTGTATCCCCCTCCATCTCTCTCTCCCCCACTATCCCCTCCTTTATCTCTTTACCTCTCTCTACCTCACTTCCATCTATGTCCCCCCCTTCCTCTCACTCTCTCTCTACCACCCTCTCTATCTACCTCTCTCCCCCTCTCACACTCCTATGCATGGACTTGACCTAGACATCGTAAGACCTAAACATGGAAAGACCTAGACATGGGAAGGCATGGAAAGACCTATACCTATACCTATACATAGACCTAGACCTAGACTTAGACCTAGACTTAAACCATGACCTATAACTAGACCTTACCTTGTCATGCCTCACACTTTCACAACCACTCCCTCTCTATCTCCCCCCTCTTCCACTCTCTTCCCCCCTCTCTCTCTCTCTCTCCATCTTCCCCTTTTTCCCTCCCTCCCCTATACCCTCTCTCTCTCTCTTTGCCCCTCTTTATATCTCTACCCACCTCTCTGTCTCTCTCTCTCTACCCCCCCTCTCTATCTCCCTCTCCCTCCATCTCACACTCTCTCTCTACCCACCTTCTCTATCTTTCATTTTCCTCCTCTCACATACACTCTCTACCCCCCTCCTCCATCTCTCTCCCCCAGTCCCTCCCACTATCTCTCCTATCTCGCTCCTACATATACCCCTCTCTCTCTAGGCCCCTTTCTTCTTCCTCACTCTCCCTCTCACACCCTCACACACACACTCTCTCTCTAACCCCCCTCTATGTCTTCCTCTCTCTCCCTCTCACATTCTCACACACTCTCTCTCTACCTCCCCTCTTTGTCTTCCTCTCTCTCCTTCTCACACTCTCATACACTAGCGAGTTTGGTACATTGCAAGGCAAAGAATGGAAAGGCAAGACATTACCTTGACCTAGACATGGAAAGGAATGGAAATACCTAGACCTAGACCCAGAATTAGACCTAGACTTAGACCATGACCTAGAACTAGACCTTTCCTTTCCATGCCTCACACTCTCACACCCACTCACTCTCTTTGTTCGAAAAACAGGATTGTGGAACAATAAAATAAAACAAATGTGGAAATAAAACATAAAATATACACAATACAGTAGAGACACAAATATACGTGGTTCACCCAGTGTGGCCTATGTCCACCAGATACATTTCTAGGTCCTTACTTTTGTCATTATCCAACAAAATGAAGGGATACAACCTACAACACAACCGTTGTAACTTCCTCTTCTTTCTCTCACAACATTCTCTCTCAAAATATAATATTCGCGATAATACCCAATCGTAATATAATTCCCTCATAAGAGAGGGTTTCCTTCTAGGGAAAAAAACCCTAAAATAAGTTCTATCGTCATATATGTGACCTTATAATGAACAGTCCATATTGACTATAAAATTACAATATTTGACATGACAATTTTTTGCAATATTTCTCTTCGGGGGCGTTGCCCTTGAATCCCCCACTAGGGGGGCTACAAAAATTATCGCCACCCCCTCTGGATCCCCCTAGAGATAGTTTTTGGGGGGAAATACCCCACACACACACCCGTTAGGGAATGGGGTCCAAGCACGGTTGAAACAAACCTCTGAATCAGGAAGATAATCAGGCTCCACAACCAACAATCTCCCACTTGGATATTGATCACAACAACTCCACTGTTGATGTACCTACTGGACTATACTCCACCTTGGACCTGAAAAATTTCTCATCTTCACCTTCATGCTTGAATACCAACTGAAACTAAGAAATAACTCAGTTTCTCCATGGTTACTCCCTTTTTTAACATGTCTACAATATTCTGGCTAGTATGTATCTTTTCCAACTTCAAATTTCCATCTTCCAAGATGGATCGTATGAAATGGTATCTGATTTGTATATGCTTAGTATTTGAATGGAAGGCTAAGTTCTTTGCAATATGAATGGCACTTTCACTGTCACAATACAACCTGCTATTCTCCTACTTCTTTCTGAATTCCTCCATAAACCTATGTAACCAAATCATTTCTTTACTAGACTCTGTAGCAACAACATACTCTGGTTCTGTTATTGAAAGTGAAACAACCTTCTGTAGATTTGAAATCCAACTTATTTTTGTTCCACCTACAGTAAAAACATACTATGTGGTGCTCCTCCTGCTATCTTTATCCCCTGTCGTATATGAATCAACATGTCCCTATATAACAATGTATGAACCTCCAAAACATAATGCATGAGTAGAAGTGCCTCTCAAATACCTGAGAATCCACTTTACTACCTCCCAATATTCTTTATCTAGATTATTCATATACATGCTTACAACTCCCATTGCATGTGCAATATTTGGTCTTGTGCAAACCATCACATACATCAAGCTGGTAACTGTTGATGAATAAGAGACCCTGAACATTTATTCTATCTCCTCATGTGTCTTGGGACACATTTCCTTAGTTAATTTTAAATGGTTGACCAAAGGTGTACTTAATGGTCTTGCATTCTACATTCTAAACCTCTCCAACACCTTGTCTATGTACTCACCCTGATACAATGTCAATTTGCGGTTTTTATTGTCTCTTGTTATTATCATACCAAGGATTTTCTTTGCAACACCCAAATACTTCATCACAAATGAATTAGATAATTTCTTCTTGAGCACATTTATATCTTTCATATTATACCCTACAACAAGAATGCCATCTACATACAATAGAAAGATAATATAGATTCCATTTTCTAGTGATGCAGGAGCATCTCAAGCGAGCCAGTGCAGAGACAACGGATAGCTGGAAAAGCGCTAGCACAAATTTTGAAAATGTCTTAAAGTATTAAATGAAGCCATTAAGAAGGAGCGCCCTTGTATAATGTAAACGGACCTTGAGCAATCCGCTCTCGTTCTTAGTAGGTAGAAGACATTTATAGTAGTTAATGCAAGTAGATAGAATTGAATGTTAGATTAGACAGTTTTAGAGAGCAAGAGAGAAACATAATATAGACACCCTCATTGTGTATTGTAACATTAGTATGATGATGAGCGTGAAGAGCATAGAGGAGAAGCAGAGAGCTGTGTGAAAACACCCATGTACAGAAATTTGGATTAATAGAGAAAGCTTTGATTCAAATTCATGGCGTTGTGTTTGTTCTCTGTGTATATTGAATGCTATGCTCATGGTTATTTTACTCTTTCTATTGTACATTTTATTTTATGATATGTATGAATGATTTCTTGTTGAATGTTTGAAGTCTAAGAGAGAGAGAGTAAGAGAAATGAGTTTCAATTGTTTCTCTATCTAAGCAAGAGTTCCTGCAAGGAGTGCAGTTGAATTTGTCCACAAGGAGTGCGTTGACAAAGGGTTCAGAGGTTTGTCTCCGAAAGCTCAGATGGAGTAGCTTTTGTTCTCATTCCCTCAGAAGTGCAGTCAGGCACAGGAGTCGTGCAAGGAGTGCACATGCCGAGAGAAGTCTCAGGGTTGCAGACTTGAGCAAAGTATTGAGAGACTGCTGTTGCAGGTGTGTGCAGAGTCGGAGGAATTCTACACTTGGAAGTGCTTGAAAGTCTGCCGCAAAGAGTGCAAGCAGGTGTTTTCTGGAAGGATTAAGAGTCGCGGGAAAAGTTCAGAAGGATTTGAACCCTTGAGGGAGTTGAAGGAAGGCATAGCGACGTCAGATCGTAGGAGGTCGAGTTCTCAAGGAAAGAGGCAGACGGTTGAAATTCTCTGTGGAGAATCCGCGAAGTCCCGTGAGCCGTCAGATCTCACGAGGGAGCAGGGGAGTTACCGCAAGTGTCCCTAAAGGTTCTAAGCTCAGGAGGAGTAGAGCCGTAGATCCAAGCCCAGGGGCGTTGGATTTACACGAGGAATTATATTTCGGGTTTTCGCGAGTGGAAGTCTCGTAATCTCTGCAACGAGAATCACGAAATCCCGAAGGGATAAAAAGATCGTGTGGGCCACAAGAATCGAGAGGTGGATAGATGGCGCGCTATCGACATGGAGTCAAACTCCGTTGACCATATCGGGTTTTCGTGGGGTAAAGATCTGAGTCCCTTGCATTAGGATTCACGATATCGTGAAGTCCGAAGTCCCGACAGAAGAAAAGGGGCATTGAAAAGTCAACCTTGTGAGCGCATCGAAATTTCGGACAATCGGGTTTCGGGAATCGCGGGAACAAGTTGCTTGACACCGCGACCGCCGAAATTGCGATAAGGAAAGGTCCGAAAGAGAAAGAGGAAGGGTCAGCGTTGACTATTTTCGGGTTTCAGAGATTGGAGACAAGGCGCTTGACCAACAGATTCGCGAAAGTGCGAAGTCTGATCTCTCGAAGTATAAGGGGGAAATTGTTGGAGTTGATTGTGGGTACAGATTTTTCGAAAGGGAAAAGAAGAGCCATTGCAGAGATCTCTTCGGTCCAGTGGTAAAGGAAAGATCCTGTTGACGTGGACCTTCCGATCTGCGGGTTGAGGAGGGGGCATGCATCATCATTTTTTTGGTATTAGAGCACATAAAGATTCTTTGCTTTCTGTAGCAGAGAAAAAGAAAATTCACCATGCCACCAAGAATAAGGGACAGACAAACACCCGATCCACCAGAGGATAGGGAAATGCCGAGAAGAAGAGGTAGGTAGATGATTGATCTAGCCATGGAAAAAGAAATGCATGATCTACGCGCTAGGCTTGAGGACATGGAGACAACACAGAGACGTACAGTTAGTGCTGGGGATCTTAGTGATTCTGAAAGTGAAATTGAGGCTGAACATGAAGAAGAAGTCGCAACAAACGAACGTTTGATCAGAGCTATTGCAAGGATGGGTGCAAGAGTGAAAATGGACATTCCAGATTATGAGGGAAATCTGGATGCAAAGGAGATTTTAGACTGGATTAGAGCTCTGGACACATACTTTGACTATGAAGATGTCGAAGAGGACAAGAAAGTCAAGCATGATATCACAAGATTGAAGGGACATGCAACATTGTGGTGGGATGAACTACAAGCTGGCAGACGCTGCAAGGGCAAGCAGAAGATCAAGAGCTGGGATAGAATGATCGCAAAGATGAAGGCGAAATTCATCCCCAGAGATTATCAGATTACTCTGTTCAGAAGAATGCAGAACCTGAGACAGAAGTTGATGACAGTAAAAGAATACACTGAAGAATTCTACAAGCTGAACATCAGGGTAGGTCATCGGGAGAGCGATGATGAAAAAGTTGCCAGATATATGAATGGCATGAGATATGACATTCAGGATGAGATGAGCATGGTAACCATCCAAATGGTGGAAGATGCTTATCAGATGGCTCTGAAAGCTGAAGAGAAGCTGAGCTGAAAGCAGGGTCAAAGAGGCTGAGGCAGAAGTCAGCCTAGGGGCAAATCGGTTGCCCAGGATAAATATCAGAAGCCCAAGGAGGACTGGAAGAAACCTCAGACTCCAACTGAGAGAGGTGGAAGCTCACAGCGAGGGCAATATGCTGAACAACGAGGACATCATACCAAGCAAAGAGGAGATTATGCTGATAACAATACTTTTCCTCATACTATAGGTAGAGGAAGAGGAAGAGGTGGAGTAATAACCTGCTTCACATGTGGAAAGAATGGGCACAAGTCTTATGAGTGTCCAGATAAAAAGAAAGAAGGAGGAGAAACTCACATCGCAGAAGCACATAGGTGAGATGTTGAGGCAGAATATGCTGAAGGCGGAAGATCGTTGATGATGCGAAAAGTTCTTTTGACACTAGAGAAGGAGATGGAGAGTTCAGTCCAAAGGAACAAACTTTTACGGACTGCTTGCAAGGCCAAGGACAGGGTATGCAAGGTCATTGTGGATAGTGGTAGCACAGATAATCTAGTTTCTACGGGGATGGTAGAAAAGCTGGAGCTGGAGACGATTGATCATCCAAGCCCATATAGAGTTTCGTGGCTACAAAAAGACATCAGGTAACTGTCACTAAACAATGTTTAGTTGAATTTAAGATAGGAGGATATAATGATAAGATATTATGTGATGTTATTCCTATGGATGTTTGTCATCTATTGCTGGGTAGACCATGGCAATATGACAGGAATGTGATTCATGATGGGAGAATGAACACGTACACCCTAGAAAAGAATGGGAGGACTCACATGTTACTTCTAATCAAGGATAAGGAGGTGAAACCGGAAGTAAGCAACACTGTACTTCTCATGAGTGGGAAGGAACTTCTTACAGAGGTTAAGAAGAAGGAAGAACCACAATTCATTGTGGTTAGGAAACCAAAGATTGTTTTGACCAGCACAAGAGTGGATGATTTACCAAAAGAGGTTCAAGAACTACTGCAAGAGTTCGTTGGCATAGTAGTGGATGAACTACCTGGTTCATTGCCACCGATCAGAAGTGTGAGTCATCATATTGATCTCATATCAGGAGCCAGTTTTCCAAACAAAGCCACGTATAGATTGATTCCGCAAGAGAATGAAGAGGTTAAAAGGAAAGTCCAGGATTTGTTGGACAAAGGGTTGGTCAAAGAAAGCTTGAGTCCGTGTGTTGTTCCAACAGTACTCAGTTCGAAGAAAGACAGAGGTTGGAGGATGTGTACTAACTTGAGGGCGATCAACAAGATAACCATCAGGTACATATTTCCATTGCCAAGGATGGATGATCTAATGGATTGTTTGAGTGGAGCAAAATACTTTTCAAAGATTGATTTGAAAAGCGGTTATCATCAAATCCACATGAGAGAAGGTGATGAGTGGAAGACATCATTCAAAACCAACGAAGGGTTGTATGAATGGCTTGTTATGCCGTTTGACTTAACAAATGCGCCGAGTACCTTCATGAGGTTGATGAACAAAGTCCTAAGGGAGTTCATCAGAAAATTTGTGATCGTATATATGGATGACATACTGGTTTATAGTAAAACAGTGGCAGAGCATCTAAAACATTTGGCTACAGTGATGCAGAGGTTACAGCAGGAGAAGCCGTTGATAAACATGAAGAAATCCTCATTCATGAATACATAGCTCATTTACTTGGGATTTGTTATTTCTGCAGATGAGTTGAGGATGGATCCAGATAAGGTGGAGGTAATCAAGAATTGGCCATCACCGAAGAATATCTTTGAGGTGAGAAGTTTCCATGGATTGGATAGTTTCTACTGAAAGTTCATTAGGAATTTCAGTGGAATTAGTGCACCAATGATGGACACAGTGAGAAAAAGACACAAATCTTTTCACTGGACAGAAGAGGCCAAGAAGAGTTTTAATCTATTGAAGAGGAAGATTACAGAACAACCAATTTTGGTGTTACCGGACTTCCAAAAGACATTTCAGGTGAAATGCGATGCAAGTGGATTTGCAATAGGGGCAGTCTTGAGTCAGGAAGACAGGCCGATAGCATACTTCAGGAAGGTCAAAGAGGCCGAGGCAGAAGTCAGCCCAAGGGAAAATCGGTTGCCCAGGATAAATATCAGAAGCCCAAGGAGGATTGGACGAAACCTCAAACTCGAACTGAGAGAGGTGGAAGCTCACAGCGAGGGAAATATGATGAACAACGAGGACATCATACTGAGTAAGGAGGAGATTATGCTGATAACAATACTTTTCCTCGTACTAGAGGTAGAGGAAGAGGAAGAGGTGGAGTAATAACCTGCTTCACATGTGGAAAGAATGGGCACAAGTCTTATGAGTGTCCAGATAAAAAGAAAGAAGGAGGAGAAACTCACATCGCTGAAGCACATAGGCGAGATGTTGAGGCAGAAGATGCTGAAGGCGGAAGATCGTTGATGATGCGAAAAGTTCTTTTGACACCAGAGAAGGAGATGGAGAGTTTAGTCCAAAGGAACAGACTTTTCCAGACTGCTTGCAAGACCAAGGACAGGGTATGCAGGGTCATCATGGACAGTGGTAGCACATATAATCTAGTTTCTATGGGGATGGTAGAAAAGCTGGAGCTGGAGACGATTGATCATCCAAGCCCATATAGAGTTTCATGGCTACAAAAAGGACATCAGGTAATTGTCACTAAACAATGTTTAGTTGAATTTAAGATAGGAGGATATAATGATAAGATATTATGTGATGTTATTCCTATGGATATTTGTCATCTATTGTTGGGTAGACCATGGAAATATGACAGGAATGTGATTCATGATGGGAGAATGAACACGTACACCCTAGAAAAGAATGGGAGGACTCACATGTTTCTTCCAATCAAGGATAAGGAGGTGAAACCGAAAGTAAGCAACATAGTACTTCTCATGAGTGGGAAGGAACTTCTTACAGAGGTTAAGAAGAAGGAAGAACCACAATTCATTGTGGTCAGGAAACCAAAGATTGTTTTGACCAGCACAAGAGTGGATGATTTACCAGAAAAGGTTCAAGAACTACTGGAAGAGTTTGCTGACATAGTAGTGGACGAACTACCTCGTTCGTTGCCACCGATCAGAAGTGTGAGTCATCATATTGATCTCATACCAGGAGCCAGTTTGCCAAACAAATCCGCGTATAGATTGACGCTGCAAGAGAATGAAGAGGTTAAAAGGAAAGTCCAGGATTTGTTGGACAAAGGGTTGGTTAGAGAAAGCTTGAGTCTGTGTGCTGTTCCAACAGTACTCAGTCCGAAGAAAGACAGAGGCTAGAGGATGTGTACTGACTTGAGGGCGATCAACAAGATAACCATTAGGTATAGATTTCCATTGCCAAGGATGGATGATCTAATGGATTGTTTGAGTGGAGCAAAATACTTTTCAAAGATTGGTTTAAAAAGTGGTTATCATCAAATCCACATGAGAGAAGGTGATGAGTGGAAGACAGCATTCAAAACCAACGAAGGGTTCTATGAATGGCTTATTATGCCGTTTGGCTTAACAAATGCGCTAAGTACCTTCATGAGGTTGATGAACGAAGTCCTACGGGAGTTCATCGGAAAATTTGTGATCGTATATCTGGATGACATACTGGTTTACAGTAAAACAGTGGCAGAGCATCTAAAACATTTGGCTACAGTGATGCAAAGGTTACAACAGGAGAAGTTGTTGATAAACATGAAGAAATCCTCATTCATGAAGATAGAGCTCATTTACTTGGGATTTGTTATTTCTGCAGATGAGTTGAGGATGGATCCAGATAAGATGGAGGTAATCAAGAATTGGCCATCACCGAAGAATATCTTTGAGGTGAGAAGTTTCCATGGATTGGCTAGTTTCTACCGAAATTTCATTAGGAATTTCAGTGGAATTAGTGCACCAATGATGGACACAGTGAGAAAAAGACACAAATATTTTCATTGGACAGAAGAGGCCGAGAAGAGTTTTAATCTGTTGAAGAGGAAGATTACAGAACAACCAATTTTGGTGTTACCGAACTTCCAAAAAACATTTCAGGTGAAATGCAATGCAAGTGGATTTGCAATAGGGGTAGTCTTGAGTCAGGAAGACAAGCCGATAGCATACTTCAGAGAGAAGTTGAATGAAGCGAAAGTGAAATACTCCACTTATGATAAGGAATTTTATGCTATTATACAGACATTGAAGAAATGGAGACATTACTTGATCCCGAAGGAGTTTGTCTTATACAGTGACAATCATGCATTGCAATTTGTGACTCAACAAGAAAAGTTGAATCAGAGACATGTAAAATGGGTTGAGTATATGAAAAACTTCATTTTTGTAATTAAACATATTTCTGGTACTGCTAACAAGGTTGTTGATGCTTTGAGAAGGAAGTGTTTGCTATTGCAAGAGTTCAAAGTCAAAACGTTGGGTTTTGATGACCTCAGGGACATGTATAGAAATGATCAGGATTTTAAGGAGGCATATGAAGCAGCTGAGAATCCAATTCTCAGAGACAGAAGCCCATGGATAGAATACATGATCCAGGAAGGATTATTGTTTAAAGGTAATCAGTTGTGTATTTCGAAATGCTCCATGAGGGAGAACTTGCTAAAGGAGAAACACAACGGAGGATTGGCAGGACACTTTGGTCACGACAAGACGTTCACAAAGTTGAATGAGTCATATTTTTGGCTGGGAATGCGAGCAGACGTCAAGATATTCGTGGACAGATGCAGAATTTGCCATCATTTGAAGGGGAGGAAACAGAATGTCGGATTTTATCAACCATTGCCCATACCTGAGAGGCCGTGGGATGCAATCAACATGGATTTCATATTGGGATTGCCAAGAACACAAAGAGGTTTTGACTCAATCTTTGTGGTGGTGGATAGATTTTCCAAGATGGCACACTTCATTCCATGTCAGAAGACCAGTGACGCAACTCACATTGCGAATCTGTTTTTCAAAGAAGTCATTCGACTTCATGGCTTACCAAGAAGCATAGTTTCAGATCGAGACACTAAGTTCATAGGGCACTTTTGGAGGACCTTATGGAAGAAACTGGGAACTAACTTGTCATTTAGTTCGGCTTATCATCCTCAGACGGATGGACAGACGGAAGTGGTGAACAGAAGTCTGGGAGACTTGCTGAGAAGCTTGGTGACAAAACACCACAACCAATGGGACAACATATTACCACAGGCGGAATTTTCTTATAATGACTCAGTTAACAGAAGCACAGGGCAGAGTCCGTTTCAGATTGTCTATGGCATGCAACCAAGAGGAATTTTTGAGTTGAGGGATTCATAACAGATTGCAACTAGGAGCGCTAGTGTAGAAGATTTCACAGAGGCGATGAAAGAACTTCATAGCTAGGTGAAGGAGCGACTGCAGAGTTCGAACCAGGAATATAAGTGCAGAGCAGATTAGCACAGGAGACAACTTCAGTTTGAAGTTGGTGATTTGATTCTCGCACATTTGAGAAAGGAAAGGTTCCCGAGAGGAACATATAATAAGCTGAAGATGAAGAAAATCGGACCATGTAGGGTCTTAAAGAAATTTGGGGCAAATGCTTACGAGATCGAATTACCCGATGGGATCGGAATTTATCCGATATTCAATATCTCGAATTTGTACCCATATAAGGTTGAGAAAGCAGGGATAGGAAATGATCAGCCAGTGATCCAATGGACAAACCAGATGCTAGTTGCTGATAAGCTGCAGATGGAATGCATACTGGACAAAAGAGTGAGCAAGAAGACCAGGCGGAAGCAATACTTCAAATATTTGTTCAAGTGGAAGGGCCATCCAGTTGAAGACGCTAGCTGGAAAAATGAAGTGGAGATCCAGAGGCATGGACACACCATGCATGAGCCATGGACAAGAGCCCATGAAAAATTTCAAGCCAGGGAGTATGATGCAGGAGCATCTCAAGCGAGCCAGCGCAGAGACAACGGACAACTGGAAAAGCGCCAGCACAAATTTTGAAAATGTCTTAAAGTATTAAATGAAGCCATTAAGAAGGAGCACCCTTGTATAATGTAAACGGACCTTGAGCAATCCGCTCTCGTTCTTAGTAGGTAGAAGACATTTATAGTAGTTAATGCAAGTAGATAGAATTGAATGTTAGATTAGACAGTTTTAGAGAGCAAGAGGGAAACAGAATATAGACACCCTCATTGTGTATTGTAACATTAGTATGATGATGAGCATGAAGAGCATAGAGGAGAAGCAGAGAGCTGTGTGAAAACACCCATGTACATAAATTTGGATTAATAGAGAAAGATTTGATTCAAATTCATGGCGTCGT
This sequence comes from Picea engelmannii, assembly GCA_009831015.1. Lineage (NCBI taxonomy): Eukaryota > Viridiplantae > Streptophyta > Pinopsida > Pinales > Pinaceae > Picea > Picea engelmannii. Next base: position 257,341 of record ML800105.1, read on the forward strand.
GTTTGTTCTCTGTGTATATTGAATGCTATGCTCATGGTTATTTTACTCTTTCTATTGTACATTTGCTTTTATGCTATGTATGAATGATTTCTTGTTGAATGTTTGAAATCTGAGAGAGAGAGTAAGAGAAATGAGTTTCAATTGTTTCTCTATCTGAGCAAGAGTTCCTACAAGGAGTGCAGTTGAATTTGTCCGCAAGGAGTGCGTTGACAAAGGGTTCAGAGGTTTGTCTCCAAAAGATCAGATGGAGTAGCTTTTGTTCTCATTCCCTCAAAAGTGAAGTCAGGCACAGGAGCCGTACAAGGAGTGCGCAGGCCGAGAGAAGTCTCAGGGTTGCAGACTTGAGCAAAGTATTGAGAGACTGTTGTTGCAGGTGTGCGCAAAGTCAGAGGAATTATACACTTGGAAGTGCTTGAAATTCTGCCTCAAAGAGTGCGAGCAGGAGTTTTCTGGAAGGCTTAAGAGTCGCGAGAAAAGTTCAGAAGGATTTGAACCCTTGAGGGAGTTGAAGGAAGGCGTAGCGACGTCAGACCACAGGAGGCCGAGTTCTCAAGGAAAGAGGCGGACGGTCGAAATTTTTTGTGGAGAATCCGTGAAGTCCCGTGAGCCATTAGATCTCGCGAAGGAGCAGGGGAGTTACCGCAAGTGTCCCTAAAGGTTCTAAGATCAGGAGGAGTAGAGCTGTAGATCCAAGCCTAGGGGCATTGGATTTACACGAGGAATTATATTTTGGGTTTTCCCGAGTGGAAGTCCCGTAATCTCTGCAACGGGAATCGCAAAATCACGAAACGCAAAATCTCGAAGGGATAAAAAGATCGTGTGGGCCACAAGAATCGAGAGGTGGACAGGTGGTGCACTATCGACACAGAGTCAAACTCTGTTGACCATATCGGGTTTTCGTGGGGTAAATATCCGAGTCCCTTGCATTAGGATTCACGATATCACGAAGTCCGAAGTCCCAACAGAAAAAAAGGGGCATTGAAAAGTCAACCTTGTGAGGGCATCGGAATTTCGGACGATCGGGTTTCAAGAATCGCGGGAACAAGTTGGTTAACACCGTGACCGCCGAAATCATGATAAGGAAAGGTCCGAAAGAGAAAGAGGAAGGGTCAACATTGACTGTTTTCGGGTTTCGGAGATTGGAGACAAGGCGCTTGACCAACGGATTCGTGAAAGTGCGAAGTCTGATCTCCCGAAGTATAAGGGGAAAATTGTTGGAGTTGATTGTGGGTATAGATTTTCTGAAAGGAAAATATAAGAGCCATTGCAGAGAGCTCTTCGGGCCAGTGGTAAAGGAAAGATCCTGTTGACGTGGACCTTCCGACTACGGGTTAAGGAGGGGGCGTGCGTCATCATCTAGTCTTTTAAAATAAACAAAATGAGCATAATGACATCTACTATAACCTTGATCTGTCATAAACCTGTCAAACTTCAAATAACAATGACTTGGAGCTTACTTTAGGCCATACAAGATCTTCTTCAACCTGCATATCAAATTTTCCTTCTCTTTGGCGTCATACCCCTGTGGTTGTTGCATATAAATATCTTTCTCCAAATCTCCATGGAGAAAAGTTGTTTTTACATCTAAGTATTCAAGATGCAAATCTTATACTGCCATAAGACTTAAAATAATCCTAATTGAAGTCTTCTTAACAAA
>ML800106.1:17406-33807 GCA_009831015.1 Picea engelmannii
AATCTGAGCCATAAAACTATCTCAGAAAGCACTAGATCTGATGTCCAAGGCCCTGTAATGAAAACCCAAGTGATAGAATCCTCAACGGCCCTGCCAATCTCCTACAACGAATCTCTCTCCAAAGATGGTGCGCCCCCCTTGCTCGAAACCCCCAATGGTGCGCCCTCCTCCTCTTCCTGTGCCTGTGGCTGTGTAGAACCTCCTGCACTAATGTAGATCTGACTAGAATGGTGTGGGAGAGTATTGCATCTCTGAGACCAAGCTTGGGACAAGCTAGATGGAATCTTTCACCACCGAATCGTCCTCTAAGGTTTGTTAAGTCAAAACCCTCAAAACCCCAAAGAGATGGGCTCACTAGCTAAAGCCAGATATCAAACTGATAAACATACATGAATGATAAGAAGAGACCCTTGCCTTTCCTTTATACTTTTGGCTCACCTTGTCCCTCCAAAGTGACTCTCATTTTATTAATATTTAATTAATTAATTAACCTTTTTACCTCTAAAAATCTCCTTATCTCTCCTTGTGGCTTCCCTAGCCACTAAAAGTCACTTCTAGCCATCCCATCCTGTAGTGTTTCTCCTCCCGATTCCAATGAGCTATTACACTGAGAGGTTCCTCCAAGTAATGTGCCCAAAATGACCTCTTCAGTGAATTCCATTGACTTATAGCTCAAAATAGTCAAAATCATGGAAATCATCGGAATGCAACAAAACCAAAGCCAACCTGTGCGGAATGGCTCATAATGATGGAATATGATCATCGATACAAGATGGACCCCACAATTCCTCTCAAATACCCCTGTACTCGCTATAACATCCATCTGGCCACTCTGGTCATCATAAATCTCTACACTAGGATAATGTCCCAAAGTGAGGACATTACACATCTGAGAGCACCATCCCCATGCCGAGGAGTTCATATGTTCTGGCATTTTCTGTGTTTATCAGGTTTTCCTCTGTAGTGATGAGGATGGAGCAATCCAACGTGATCCTCCTTTTCTTTGTAGTCCTCTCGACGATGGCCTTCCTCTTTCAATCGTAGGAGATCACATAAATATTGTCTACCTCATCCACAAGTTCAGGAATCTGTTGATCACCCTATGTGGGTGTGTTTCCCAAATTTACGGTGGTGTATACTTTTTCAAGATCGGGTTCTTGAACTTTATCATTGTGCTCCGAGGGCCCAGCCACTGCCTGTTGCTTGTCGGAGATCAGAGTATCGAGCGGAATAGAGGAGTCGAGAAAAGACTCGATACTTACTTTCTCATCGGCTATTGAATCACTGATTTCCTTTAGCAGAGATCCTTCCCTTAGATTGTCCGGTTCTGACTTGTCTTTTGGATTGTCTACTCGAGTCTCCTCATTTTGAGGCCACTCTCGGCTTCTTTTTCTTTCTATGGGATCTCCTAGGTTAGGACCTCGGGAGCAGGAGAAGAAGTCTTCTCAGGTCCCTTTTCTTCTTGGACACGCACAGGGGTCCCGCGAGATGCCTCCAGGATTTCATCATCACTATATATATTTATAAACTCGCTCAAAGGATTAGGCATGCTTGTTTCTACTGATACCCAGCTTGTCTCTGACTAAGTCATCACACCTACCGGCGATCCAGCTGGTGGCATTGTGGATTCAGGGTCACCTGACCCGTTGATGTTATCAAGGTTCATGAAATCAGGGCCACTTGGCCCAGCCGGGCTTTCTTCTGGGCTATCGGTTGGAAGCCTTGGCAACCTGATAAGGTTCGGGTTATCCTGCATTCGATTCATTATCTATTGGGCTTGTTGATACATGAGTCCCCCCATCCCCTGCATATATTGAACTTCGGAGAAATTCCTATCTTGTACCAGGGTTACCTGGGGAATCTCTGTAGTTTCGGTGGCTTCTTGAGGAGCTTCCACCTCTTCGACTAATTCAGGTGCTATCCTTTCTTCGCTGGTCCTAAGGATTTCTTAAGTCGATTGTTCCAAGACTGTTGCTTGCTCATCCCAACTCATGGCATTAAACCTAGTTTCTTTAGGGTCAACCATCCTTGCCACCACCTAATCCCATCTTTGATCATTTTCGGTGAAGATCTCATCCTCAAAATTTTCATTGGTATATGGACAATAGGATGATACCTGTGACGCGTTCTTCAGGACCAGACCCTTGGGGTCGTGCTTGCGAAAACGGCCAGTTTGGAATCGAAACTCCAATTGGCTTAACCCTTCCTTCTTGGACTACATGGTGTCCTTTACCATGTAGAAACCAATATGAAACCCATAGGGTATGAATGCATGCTTCTTATCCTTTACCAAAGTAGCATTATAACCTTGCAAGATGGTTTGATAACAGATTTCCCCTACTACTAGTCAATCGGGGACATATATAGGCAACAAATGGGGTCCTCCGATGGCGCCGAAAACCCTGATGTAGGTATCCCTCTCATCTAGATACCAGTGGCCAACTTTAGATACAATCCTTTTGGCTGCATGCAACAGCCTTGGGAACTCTTTCTTGAACAACAAAAAATAAATACGTGTGATAAACCGATCGCAGATGAGAGAGTAGGATTTCTTGTACCTGTTTTCCCACAAGATGCCAAAATATACATGGACCGGGAGTTCCGAGGCGTGCCATCTTAAGTTCATTCCTAAAAAGACGTTCTTGGCGCAGATGACATCCAAAAGATAAGAGGCCATGTGAAAGGAATGGATTTCTCCCTCTTTCGGTGTCTGAGCTTGTCGTATGCAAGTGCTTAGTTGTTTGGAGATGATTGCACCCCAATTGAAACTTATTCTGGAAATGACTATATTATAAGCTAGAGGCATCCAAGCCTCTGAAAACCTAGAGCAATCTTTCTCCCCATGCAATCGGCAGAGGAGGGCCATTAGATAGATGTAAGTCTCTCTTAGGTTAGCCGTCGTACCAGTCGGAGGTCCGACTTGTGAACTTTTTATCCTCTCTCCACCAAGAATCCATCACCTTGTTGGTGTCATGTTTCTCATAGAAACTCAAAAAAAAATCGGTATTCAACTGCTCCTTCGACTCTCTGAGCTTGTCGTAATTTTTAACTTCCACTGGGAGGACAACCCCAACACAGTCACCATTTTCATCATTAATCAAACATATTTGTGTGTCAGTGTGATCGATAAGCCATTTTAGGAGTTTGATGCAGGGGAATACTGTACTCCTTCTCACCACCGTGTAGATACGCCTTTCGGACATTCGGGACGACTTCGTCGTCGAGTCTTCTCATATCAGGATCGATGTGCGAGGTGTATTCGGGGAATTCATCCCACTTGATTTTCTTGAAAAGTTATTCCCAGCACGGGAATACCGTCTTGGTCCCAATGTTCACCTCTTTGTATCCAAAGGCCTAGGGTTGAACGAAAGCCTTCTTGGTGGATGTTTTGATGTCAAGCACCGGCTTTGGAGCAAATTCCAATTGTCTTGCAACCACTGGGGAGGAACATTCTCCCACCTCTGGTTCTTGTAGATTTGGTGCTCTTGGAGATTTCCTGGTGTTGGGTTTCTTCAGAGGCATCATTCCTGCAATTGAAAATGATCCTTTAGGAAAGTTTATAGAGTGACATTGGATAAAAACATATGAAATGAAGCATAAAACATCGACAGATTGGTACATACCTGTAACGCTTCCTAAATTGTTGTTTAATACTCACTGGACCTTGGAAGCTATCCCTGGACTACTCGTCTCGCTCCTCTAGATGCTACGAACTCCTTCATGCGTGGTATAACCTCATTTACAATGACTCAAAAGAATATAATGGGAGAGATCCTACCAGTCGTATCAACTAGTTAATTCAAGTAATGAGTGAAATTCAAAACAACCTACCTCAGAATCTCCACAAAATAAATTCTACGTGGGCTGATGGCAGAGGAGCGGAGGGTGATGCATTATATTGACATGTTCAAATGGTCCTTTTGATTCGCGCACAAGTTAGAAACTAATGCGAGATTTTGGAATTAATTAACCCTTTAAATGTGTCATATCTAGCGTATCTTAGAGCTAAAATGTCCCATCGTCTTGATTTCTTAGTGAGCAGATCGAGAATCGATGATATCTTTGTGCATATTCACGTTAGTATCCTCCTAAGGAAACTTTTGATGCTGATGGGTTTCATCGTACGATGCTAACATGGCAAAAATGGTTTGGGGTGTGATATGGGTGTTAGGAGCTAGTAACAACTCAAGCAAAAACTAGGTCGCATGTCTAATCACTCGGGAAACGAAAGATGGCAACAAAGGACAGGTGGTTTGATTGTGCATCTCAGTCAGAGTCGACCCTTTTTACAGGAGGCGTGTGTTTAAAATAAATGTGGGATTGTCGATGTCTACTAGTTATCGGTGGTTGGCGATCGAGGATTGACTTACCATGTTCTCTATGAATTTACTTTCTCAAAATCGCGTCGATGCCAAAATGCTTCGAGTTTCGGCCATCGGTGATTCCTTTATTTCTTTGATAATGTTTACTCCCTTTGCCTTTCGCCGATGCCGAACGAGATCGGCTATCGGCGGCTTCCTTGTGTAATGCTCGTCATGAAATAAAATTCCCTTCTGTCGATGTCAACGAAGATTGGCAGTTAGCGACCTCGGTTTTCTCGAATGATTTTCTTTCATCTTCAATTCTTCCCGGTGCCAAATTTTGGACGCGTCGGGTGAAACGTTTCAGCTGTTGATTCTTTAATTAAATGTTAGTCCTTTTAAGTTATGATGATTTTCACATGTCCAAGAAAACTTTTAAATACTTAATGAGAATCAAAAAATGATAATAAAAGGAAACATTTTTCATACTAAAGTTGAATTAGACAATGCCAAAAGATTAAGTGGTACCCAAAAAGTAAAATTTGACATAGAATTTTTAGGGTGTGTTGAGTGCTCAACACCTAGGTAGCCAATTTGGTGCCTGTTAGGAAGAAATATGGGGATATCCTCATGTGTGTGGATTTCAGAAACCTTAACAGAGCATCAGTAAAAGATAACTACCTAGTCCCACCCATGGAACAACTACTACAAACAGTTCCAACTCTGAAATTTTTTCCCTCCTAGACAGTTTCTTGTGGTATAACCAGGTCCTGGTTTCAGAAGATGATCGATTAAAAACTACATTTTGAACCAAGTGGGGAACCTTTTCTTATAAACGCATGCCCTTCCGGTTTATTAATGCAGGAGAAACCTTCTAGAGGGCCATGGATGTAGCTTTTCAGGGATTGATTAACAAGTGTGTGGTAGTCTATTTAGATGATGTAACAGTATACTCAAAAAACAAGGAAGACCACATTCGACATTTGACTCAGATTTTTGAAAGGTGTAGGAAATATGGAATATCTTTGAACCCCAAGAAAACCATCTTTGGTGTAGAGGAAGGAAAATTATTAGGTCACATCATATCTCAAGGAGGAATAAAAGAAATAGCATTGACCCTAAGCGGATAAAAGAAATATCTCAACTTCCTTTGCCTCACAATAAAAGGGCCATGCAATCTTTTTTCGGGAAGATCAATTTTGTGAGAAAGTTTACTCCTGACTTCATTGAAACTATTAAACCTTTACAAAAAATTATTCGTAAGGATGCAGAGTTTAAATGGGATGAAGAAAGGAGAGGAGATTTTAATAACATCAAGAATGCAATATCCCAAGCACCAGTGTTGTGAAGCCTTGACTTTAGCAAGGATTTTTTCCTTTATACCATTGCTTCTGACCAATCCTTGGCTGCAGTACTTACCCAAAACGATGATGAAAACAATGAGGCACAAATATCCTTTATGAGCACCAATCTCCAAGGAGATGAACTAAACTACCCTGCTTAGGAAAAACAAGCTTACGCAGTATATAAAGAAGTCAAGCATTTTAGAGCTTATATCCTGAAGAATCACACCAAAGTGATAGTCCCTCACTCTGCAGTCAAATATTTATTCACCCAACAGGAAATGGGAGAAAGGAGGGGAAATTGGATGGTAGTCATTCAGGAATTTGATCTAGACATAAAACCTACCAAAATAGTCAAAGGACAAGGATTTTGTAAATTAGCTGCTGAGGCCCAAGATTTGATTAATGCAGAAGACCCCGGCTGGGAAAATGAGCTATCATTATGGTGCGGCGAATCCCTATACGTACCTCCTGGGCAAGAATCCTGGTATGGAAGCCTATTTTATCTTCTGCATCACGAGAATTGTCCCAACAATATAAACCCTAAATTTTGTGCCTTTCTGTGTAAACTATGATTGAGTACTTCTTAGATGTCTTAAAGAGGACGATGCAGAAAAGGTGTTGAGAGAAATCCACGATGGCCCAGCAGGTGGGAATTTTGCAAGAGAAACCACGACTCACAAAATACTAAGGGCTGGCTATTATTGGCCCACTCTATTCAGGGAGGCTCACGCATATGCCCGAAAATGAAAAACTTGTCAAATGAGCAACAATAGGGAAAAGAGAGAAATCATTCCACTCCATCCGGTGACTATATCCAAACCATTCAAACAATGGGGAATAGACGTCATAGGAGAAATTACTCCCAATTATTCGAAACAACATAAATATATCTTGACTGCTACAAACTATTTTACAAGATGGACGAAGGCTATCCCTCTCACGCACATTAATGAAAAGGCAGTGATACAATTTCTAGAACAACAACTGATAACGAGGTTTGGACTACCCTCCATCCTCTTTTTTTAAAATGTTGTCTACTTTTCTTCCATACGCTTGACCGAATTTTCTCTTGACAAGGGATCATAATAAGATACTCTACAAACTATTATCTGCGAGGGAATGGGGTAGCAGATTCAACTAACAAAAACCTGGTAAGAATCTTAAAATAGACGATTGTTGAAAATCATAGGAATTGACATAATTCTGTTCATAACGCCCTATGGGCTGATAGAGTAACAACTAAAGAAGCCATAGGAAACTCTTCGTACTTTCTTGTATATGGGAAAGAATCCATTCTGTCAAACGGATTGTATCTTCCATCTTTACAGCTGGCCGAGGAATCAAGAGGTCGACCCTCATCCACTCTACAACAAAGGATTGATACCCTTCTCATGCTAGACGAAGAAAGAGAAAAATTTAAAGCTAAGTTCACCGCTCATCAACAGACAGTTAAAATATGGTTTGAAAAACATAAGGCCAAATAAAAAAGTTTTGAAGTAGGGTACCTAGTTTTGAAATGGGATAAAGAAAATGAGTCTAAAGGAAAACACTCGAAATTTCAAAATATATGGCTCGGACCTTTCCAGGTATCCGAGAAAATTGGGGAAAGCACATACCAGTTGAAAAATATGAGGGGGGAACCTGACACCCTCCTAGTGAATGGCCAAGCCTTAAAACAATACTTCTCTTAAAAAAAACAAAAAAAAAAGTTTATTTTTATGTTTTATTTTAGCATATATTTCGATCAGGATAAGTGTGTAGGTTTAGGGTAGGCTGATTGCAAACTCCTCTTTATTTTTATTTTTATTTTTTTCTTTTTCTTGGTATTTTCTTGTAATTAAGTTGTGTTTTGTAAAGCAGTGGTTGACTTTAATAAATATGGTGCAGCAGACTCTGCTCCTAACTTACACTTACGTGCAACATAAGAGATGTTGGGAAAATACAAATTTTCAAAGGAGATCTATATCTTGTCTTTGCAAAGCATACTACCTTGGTAAATGATGAAATATTTGCTTGGTGGTCTAGTAAAGCCCAAAGGTAAATATGGCTAGTTGGAAAGGATCACATGTACCTCTAGACAGAGCTAGGAAGGGTTTCACCTTAACAGTTTGCCTTGCAAATAACAAACGTCCTCCTCTCCAACTCACTCGTGGAATTTCTACCAGAAGAAAATGAACTATATTAAAATGAGTGCAAAGTTTGAGAGGGTATGTAGATAACTCTGTCGGGCTATGGATGCTCATTAGCAGTGGAGCAAGGTCTGTGATGTTGGGGTGCCTCTGTCAGGGCTATGGATGCTCGTTGGCAGCGGAGAAACACCATAGAGAGGGAATAATAATAACTAAAAATGGCCTCAATCTAGTGGATGCCTTACTCGGCTCTTGTCAAATAAGGGCATGGTTCATGGTCAAGAGGAATGAAAATGGAAAAAGGGATGAACCCCATAGGTGGATCTAGATTCACGAACCTAGGAAGTTGTGTATGTATTGATAGGAAATACTCCATTGAAAGAAAAGCCAGATTGTTTCTCAACCAGCCTCTGCACAAGCTAAGCCCAAAGGAACGAGTAGAGATTATGTTTTCGCCCAGAGAATCTCCATTTGTTGAGCACTCAACACAAAATAAATTTTTTGTAAAATTTTTTTCTTTTGGGTACCACTTTATTTTTTGTTTCTCTCTTTATGAATTTAGTTAGTTGTCTGGGGATCAATAAGTTTTTTGTTCCTTTATTTTATCATCGATCAAATTCAGATTGGTTTGGATTTGTTGAATAGTCTGACTTCTCTTCTAAAAAGTAGACTTGGTTTTTTTTAACTAATTATACACAGCTAAAAATTTGAGTCGTACACCTATTATCGGCATCGGCATGATCTGCGTAGTAAAATTGAACATATGACAATGACAAGCATCGATCGTCGATCTCCGATGTATCTTCGGAATCGGGAAAGTCCAAAAAGGAATATTTTAACATCGACACACCTAACGAACCTTCGATCGCCGATCACTGATACATTTGGGGTCGGTGATATCTGAAGAAAACATTAAACTGTGACAATTTTTACTTTGACACAACGTCGAGCGTCGATCGGTAATACGTTTTCGGCATCTGCGAACTCTGAGGGATGAAATCACAAAGTAATAAACATAGAGACTCGTCGATCGTCAATCCTCGACATGTCATCAGCATCAGCAGGATAGGTTGAGGTTCCTAGAGCCATGTCTAAAGAAAATCCCTGATTCCAAAGAAACTTTTAACGAAGGAGCCAAAATAAAACGCCAGGTGTAATGATCACCCTTCCAGATCAGAATTTCCATGTCATAACTGTACGGTAGTCCGGTTCGGAATCGAAGCTTTCGCTAAAAGAGGTATTAATGAATGTTGTCTAAATAAATTGCCGACGTCGATCCACTTGTTTAAACCGATGGACTGATAGGACATCAATGGTAGGATGGGACATATTCGGTGAAAAATAAGATCAGATTTTTCGATTTAATAGGCCAATCAATGCATTGATTAACACATGTTAATAACCCGCGCACCAACCAAATAATAGGAGTTTGAAACTACCAATCAACTACGCAGTACCCTGCTCCTGTGCCACCAGCCTACGATTGCATTTAATCCCGAACATGATTCGGATCTTGGTGATGGATTGTGCATACTACATTTACGTCCTGAATTCAAGAACTGATGCGACAAGGTAAGTATGCTCCATGTTTAAATTATAAATACAAATTTGAATGCAACATTTAGTACCCAAGTCTTCCATTGCCGAAGCAGTCGAAGGAGCGAGAAAGAATTTCAAGATCTCATCGTCGATTTTCAGAATTCTAAACTAGGTTAAGCTTGTGTGAAGCAGAGGTGAACCATCTGTATCATTTTGGCAGCCGCAATTGTTTATTTTTCAGTATCATTTCTACAAGTCAATAACTCATTCTATTCTTTGTGCAGGAAAATGCCTCCAAGGAAGCTAACGACCAGGTGCTCGCCGAGAGCACCAAAACTAAAAGAAGCGGAGGTCAGTGAAGGAACTTCTCCTGGCATTGCTAGACAACTTGATTTTTCCACTAAAGTGGAGCCAGTGATCTGAACGTCTACCAAAAATGAGTTTTCCCACCCTCCTGCATTTGACGACATAGAGGCAAGTACTGGATCGAGAGTGGTGCTCCCAAAGTGGAGATATTTTTTTAAAAGAATCAGCCAGGAATATTACCCAGAGTTTATACCACACACTAACTGGGATGTTAGAATGCTCGATGACCAAGTATTCTCGAACATTCGGTGATCTTGCCTACACATGGTAGCCTGTCAAACCCCGGTCTTTCCTTGCATTTAAACTCTGGGGTGGATAATCGACCACACGGATGCGACAAAATGTGTGGTAAATGATTACAATGGAGGATGTGTTGGGAATTTTCTCCCAATAGAGGTCCAGAAATACTAGAAACTCAGAGACCTGGAGGAAAGGTTAAATACCGATTTTGTGGTAAAATTCTATGAGTTCCATGACACCAGCAAGTTGATGGCCTCATGGTGGAAAGAGGATAATAATTTTTACAAACATGACCAACAGATGGTTCAGTACGACCAATCTTAGAGAGCCATATATTTATCTAATGGCTTTGATATGTCGATTATATGGGGAAAGGGATTGCACCAAATTTTCAGAAGCTTGGATTCCCCTGGCATATGCTATGGAAATCTCTGATAGCAGCTTCAACTGGGGAGCGATCATTTCGAAACAACTAAGCACCAACATACTACAAGCCCAGAGGCCAAAGAATGGAGAAACACCAACTTTCCACATGGTGTCATACTTATTGGACGTGATATGTGCAAGGAACGTCTTCGTGGGCATGAATCTGAGATGGCATGTTGTTGAGCTACTTGTGCATGTCTATTTCAACATTATGTGGGAGAACAGGTACAAGAGATATTACACCCTCATTTGTGATGAATTCATAGCTCGAGTCTATTTCATTCTTTTTAAGAAAGAATGCCCAAGGCTTACGACATCAGCTAAGAAAATGATTTCAAAAGTAGGCCACCGATACCTAAAAGAATCCACCACCTACATCAGAGTGTTTGGGTCCACGAGCGCTCCACATTTACTCCCCACTCATGTCCCAGGCCATCTCATTGTGGGATAAATCTATTATCAAACCATTCTACAAGGCTATAATGCCACTCTGGTAAAAGACAAAAATAGATCATTCATACCCTATGGATTTCATGTAGGGTTTTACATCGTGAAAGATATTGCACAAGAAAAACAAGAGGGCTTGAGCCAGTTGGAGTATAGATTCCCCATGGGCTGATTTCTCAAACATGACCCAAAGGGCCTAGTACCCCATCATGCATCACAGGTATCTTCCTGTTGGCAATATGCCCATGATAAGTTTGAAGAAAAAATATTTACATAGGGTGCTCAAGACTGAGAGGAGATTCTCTAGAGAAAGGCTAATCCCAATATGACGAGATTTAAAGAGCTGACAATGGATGAGTAGGTGGAAACGATAGAACATACAACTCAAGAATCCCTCTGGGTCAGGGAAGAAAACAGAGTAGTAGAAGCCACAGAAGCATAGAGGAGAGGGATTTTGTTGCTAGAAGAATCCCAAAGAGTCATAAAAAGGTTTGAAAATGACCCCCTGCTTGACCCTTTGACAGAACCCTTAAGGGTCATCCCTGTCAACACAATCAATCTCAGAGAAGAGATAAATGGCTTAGAGACAATTCCACTATAGGAGACCGCTCATCCAGAAAACCCAAGAATTATGACACAATAGACAAGGTCATCAGTTGTTGCTACAATGCAGCTGGGGAAAAAGAGAACATCAACTGGGACATATATGTCCAATGTCCTCATATACCTAATTACCATATATGACGATGAGGAAATATCAGATCTTTCGCTCAGAACCCTAGTACGAATCACGGAGGAGGGAGAACCAGGAGAAACATATTCTCTAACTCTCGAATCTATGACCTCAATTCCCCAAGAAGGCGATAACAAAGTTGGGAGCATGTTGGACACAGAATTTCTTGACCAATTGGTAATTCAGCCTAAGATGGACAACTCCAAGGAGGAGTTGGGCTCTGGTGAACAGGAAGAAGAAACACAATGATCCGAAATCGACATATCAATAGTCGATCCTCCAATAAATGTTGATCATTTTCCCCTCTCCCCATCTAAAGCCGAGACTCTATCAGCCGACAAACCCCAGCAGGAGTTCGAGTCACCAAGACATACATAAGTTCCCCCTACTAAAGATCTACAAGAATCAGTCATAGAACACATATATACCGCATGGAGCCTAGGAAAAAATCTGACCTGGGTAGATCAATAGATTTTGGGGCCGGTAGACATGGTTGTCGACATACAAGTAATCGCTTATGATAGAAAGAGGAAATTTGTGCTGAGAAGGACAACCAAGAAAAGGAGGCTCACACTTGATAGCACACTCCTAATGACCACAGAAGAAACGCTTCTCAACACATAAAATGCTAAGACAACTGAGTTGATCGGGGAGGGAAGGGCTATCACTAATGCAATGTTGGACAGAGCAAAAAGGGATGAAAAGGAATTAGCAACCGCAAAGAAGGAGCTGGATCATCTCTGCCATCTAGCGAACTATTATCAGGATTCGACATAGGCAGTAGTATTCCTGAGGAGTGAGTTCAGAGAAAGATATGCACAATTCACAAATGAAAGAAATCTCTCCACCACATGCATAAACGATTTTCAAGAGGATACTCTCATGGGGTTGTAAACTTGTAAATACATGCATAGATGGTATGAAAAGGCACATCAAGCTTTAGAGAGGATTGACTATATCAATGCAGTACAAAAGGGTTGAGACTCAGAAAAACACGACATCTGAGTACTGATGGATAGCAGCATCTCCCGAATCAGGAAGGTAGTTGAATACTAGATGAGCATGGTCCAAGAACCTTAGCAGAAGATACAGGAAATGTGGAGAGAGTGTGAGAAAAGTTAGGAGAAGATCGATCGGGAGATGGAAAACATTGACCTACCGGAATTCGTCCCACCAGAAAAAAAATTCGATTTGCATGACATGGTCAAATGGCATGCAGAGAAAGACTCGACATGGGAGGCAGAGATATCACATATTTCAAGTATGACTCCAGGTCAAGTAAATAATTTCATGGAACACCCAATCAAATCCCTCGTAGTTCTACAACGCTTAAGTGTCAAGCTCATCAGGTATAGAGAACGAGCAGTGGAGATAAAGGAAGTCTTCTTCACACCGATGGATCAACATAGGTTTCCCTATGCAAACACATGCGAATACATTTTCTTCAAGTGGGCAGAGTATGAGAGAAATCATCCATTGTAGTAAAAAATCAGATGATCTCAAGAGAACGAGGAGACAAAGTCTGCCACGTGTCATTTTTGTTTTACTTAACACAACTTTTAGCAGTTATTTTTAGCTTAGTGATCCTTTATAAATAGGGAGATCGACCTCGTGCAGAAGGTCGATGGTTTTGGGAAAGACGTTTTATTTTAGAACTGTAAAATAATTATTTTCGTGCAACTTTAATTAAGAACTTTTGTTTAGAACCAAAGACAATTTTTTCATCTAAAGCGTCAACTTGATTGGATCGAGGAGGGATTATTTTCATATTCGAGTTTGATAGTGTTGTTGTATTGAGTAAGAGTTGTTGTATCTATTGTTAAGTTATCTTTCAATATTATAACAGTTCTTTTGTTCTAGATGATGAAAAGAAATCAATGTGTTGATATGTGATTGATAGTAGAGCTAAGAGAACTAATTTTCTTACACTCATCTTTGTTAGGTATTTGTTTTCCTTTCTACAATTGTTATCTTAGTCAATGATGAATGTCCACAAGTAAAATTATTATTGCTAAGCTTGAAATAGGTATGATTATCGTTGTCTGCACGCTGAGGTATAAGGGTTATCCTAATCTCACCATTATTTAGTCTTTAGTAATTTCCCTTTATCAGTTGACTTATGCCATCATCTTTATTTTACCTAGATTATTCAAGAGTACACAAATAAAAAAAGAGAACCACTTAACCTGAAGGAGAAACTTTTCATAGAAAGATACACCTGTCAGTTACCCATAAAGCCCATCGATAAATTGGTTGGATCAAATATATGGAGAACCATTCCATGCATCAAACGCTTACGAGTCTAATTGGTCCTCTTAAGTGGGTTTGGTTCCTACTATTGAGTTAAAGGATTTCGAACCCCTCAACAGGCTCAAACGTTATTTTTTGGGGGATGGAATGAAATAGGATGTCTGCACCTTTGTGGATGAATGTGATGTCTGTCAACACAACAAGGGAGAAACATTCAAATCCCCAATCACACTACAATCATTCCGGATTCCACTGACTATTTGGTAGGATATTTTTATGGATTTCATTGTTTGCTTTCCTAAATCAAGCAATAAGTCATTCATCATGGTGGTAGTCAATCGTCTTTCCAAATATGCTCATTTCTATGCTCTTCAACACCTATTCATTGCATCCATAGTGGCTCAAATTTTCATGGATAATATCTTCAAGCTTCATGGCATGCCTCATTCTATAGCTTCTGACAAAGATCCCACTTTCACCAACAATTTTTGGTAAAAAAATTCAGGCTTCAGGAAACCCAATTGCATCTCAGCACCACCTATCATCCCTAGACTGATGGCCAAACTAAATTTGTCAACAAGTGTTTGGAAACATATTTGAGGTGTTTTTCATCTGAAAGACAAAATTAGTGGGATCAATGGTTACCCCTAGCTAAATGGTGGTACAACACATCTCACCATACAGCTACTCGCATGACTCCTTTTGAAGCAGTATACAGAAAAAATCAAATGTCAGTTCTCTCATACATGCCAGGGGTCTCAATGGTTCAGGAGGTTGAAAAATATCTTACAGTCCGAGAGGCCATTCTCGGTACCCTCAAAACAAATTTGGCCATGGCTCAGAATTGCAAAAAAATGAGTAGATCAAGGTCGTTCTGAATGACAATTTGTTGAAGGGGACCAGGTGCTTCTTTGTCTACAACCTTATAATCAGGTTTCACTCAAAGTTGACCACTTTCAAAAAAATTCTCCCAAATTTTATGGTCCTTATACAATTCTCAAGCGAGTGGGGAAGGTGGCCTACCCGTTATCTTTGCCCATGCATTCTAAGCTCCATCCTATTTTTCATGTCTCATGCTTAAAGAAGGTGATTGGAACTAAGTGCCAAACTCAAACCAGTCTCCATGAGTTGGATGAATAAAGATCCATTTGGTTGCATCCACAAGCAATCTTAGACCAGCGCGAGTGTCGTCTCCATCAATGCACCATCAAGGAAGTGTACGTGTAGTGGAAATATACAAATCCAGAAGATGCCACCTAGGATCTGACCACCATTCTGCAACAGTTTCCCCATATCAAACCTTGAGGACAAGGTTGTTCTTCAAGGGGGAGGGCATGTTGGGGACCTAACCTCCCTAACCCCTCATGTAGGTAGAATAATATATTTCCATGTAATAAAGGCCGACATTAATTAATAAGGCATATTCAATAAATGTGAACAACTCAATGTAAGAAGACCTAATAGAAGCTTCTGCTTCTAGAAATATATTCCTCTAGAATGTTCTTTAGAAGATAGAATTAGTATAAATAAGAGTAGGAGGCATGATAAGTCTTTGTATTGAGCATTATTGTAATAGAGTGTTTCTCTGTTGGAGGTTGCCTCCTCAAAGAGGTTGTTAAGGTCATAACCCGCACATAGGTAGATCAATGTATTCGGATGTAATAAAGGTCAATATTAATAAGGCCTTTCAATAAAATAGAATAAGGCGGATGTAAGAAGACCTAATAGAAGCTTCTTCTTCTAGAAGGATCTTCCTCTAGATGTTTCTCTTAATAGACATATTTAGTATAAATAAGGGTCGAGGGTATGAAAACCCTAGCTTGAAGATTTTTGTAACAGAGCGCTGCTTGATTGGAGGTTGCCCCTATAAGAGGCCTGTGAACATTACCTTCTGAATCAAAGTGTTGTTTCTATTGCTATTCTTATATCATTTCTGTGTTATTGTGAATATTATGCTGGATATTTTACTGTTATTCTGCCATTTCTAGCATTTTATTTCTGTTCTACATATTTTATATATCTGGTATCTTACAAGTGGTATCAGAGCACTTTCCTTGGCAGAAATTGTGGGTATTTTTTTTTTTCAGGGTAGAGACGTATTCCGGCGTCTTTAAGCCACAGAGATCTATCATTATGCACATAAACCCGCGGTTGAGGGATTCATACACGCAGGAAATACAAGTGGTTTTTAAGCGCACATATGTTGGTCACCCTTGTAACCCCTGTTGGTACCCCTTCGAGTGGTAGCGCATCAAACATCACCTGTGTACGGATCGGCCTAGATTTCCTGAAGCCTCTTTAGATAAACCTATCGGTGGCCAGACTGCTATAGTGTCACCGAGAACAACACTCGAGAAGATACTCTCTAGTACCTGGGTAGTCGGGTAGTATGGCTAAGGGTACGGTCTATCCTCCTTAGTTAGTGCCTTGAGATATTGGGTCGAGTACTACTGTTGGACCCTGCATGTATATCAAAGAGCTATAGCACAGGGAAAACCCTTGTCTGTAGAACCCTTGAATACCTAACCCTTGGGGAACATAAACATAAACATAAACAAATTAAACCAACATGATCTATTGTCGCGCATCTGTGTTCGGGTTGCCAAGCAAATACACATTTCTTT
>ML800106.1:49588-61392 GCA_009831015.1 Picea engelmannii
TGTTCACAACAACGTTGGTGAAGGACAAAGTTCTTCTACATTCTAGTATTTTGTAAGAGAGCAATGGTTGTATAACTAAGCCATAAAGTAATTTGAGTCCATTATCATTAGTTCCATGTAGTTTAAGTATAATTCCCTTCTCCGCCTATTTGTTTGAGTGTTATTCCCCTTTCCTTTCTATGCATGTTCATTGTTGGGTACATGTGATTGTAAAAAATAAAGGTGCATATGCATGAAGAACATTTTGGAATTGTTTCTACAACAATAAAATCCCCTATCCTTATCTTAGGAAATTTTTATGCATATTAAATTTTATTTGTGTTGTTCTGGCCATATAAATATACCAAAAGATTTGTATTTGTTTTAAAAGATTAAAGAGGAAGTCAACGCTTTTGTTTCCACAACTATTCATTAAGTTATGAGTTCAAATAAAGAGCAAGAACATGTTGAGGAACATGATGTTTTCTATATAACATGTTCTTCATTTACTCCAACACTTTAAAGCTAAAATTGTGGAACAAGATCAATTAATGCATGACACAACTACTTTATTCTCGAATTTGAAGAATTGCACTGACACCTTACTTTCTAAAAGAATTAGAAAGTAAAATTAAATAGAACAATTGTTATTATGAGTTGAAGATTTAAACTTTGATAATATTTTTAAGATTTAGAATGTCTTATAACACACTTTCAATTATTTACACACAACCAACTATTTGTATTCATGTTATTTTTTTTGGTAAATAGAACATTCTATTAAAAATACAGTGTTACAAAAAAATTCCTCCGAAGAAGAGAGTTCAAGGAGCCTAACTAAATCAGTTTTTTCCAAATAATCTAAACAGCTTGACTATGACACTGTCTAGCACTAATCACAAGAGAATTCTTTTAAAAAGGACCATACATTTAAGCCTTGTAAAAACAAAATTTTACAACTGACTGCAAAATAGCTAGACTGACATAAAAGCAGAGTGAAACAGAAACTAGTGGCTTCCAACATGAAACAATGAAACGGAAACACATTCCCCCCTTCCCGATAAGTCTACTAGAGCTATATATTAGATTCTTCTCCCCTCCACCTTCCTGGGTGCTGATGAAACAAGACCATTTGGCAGATACAAGTTGGTCTTCAGATATAGTTCACAGTGCTCTGATGATGTTCACCATGGTTTTTTGAATCGAGGGACTTTCCTTCGATGCTTGCTACAATATATTCCTTATTATACCAAAACAGTTCTACAAGATGCTGGGATTTTGCATCTCTGCCACTAGTTTGGCCAGGAGGTTTCACAAAAGCCCCATCTTATTCACAAAGGACCTCATTAATCACAGATTCTCTTTTAACATTTACAACATTTTCAGAATCTTCCAGCCCCTTTACAGTTTCCTCAGAATGCAGTTCTCTACCGTTTATGATAAAACTGGAGACATATTTGCATAAATTCATGAGAAGAAGTATCTATGGCCGAACCTTTACCTCTGTCCTGCTCAATCGAGTTCTGATCGCATGTCTTTTGGCTGCGAATTGTGGAAAAATTGTTGAAAGTGCCTAATTTGGCTTCCTGGCTTCTCATCCTCAACCTCCTCCTCCATTACCGAGGTTCCATTGGATAGCTCACAAACTCAACATCCCCTGAAATTGCCACCACTTTCTAGGTGTCTGTTTTAGTCTTCAGTCAAGCCTATCACTGTGCTCTACTAATAGATCTCAAGGGAGGAGAATTTTCATAGATACATAAGTGTGGTAATTTTATTAAGTACAGTATTTGATACAAAAGTGTGGTAATTTTATTAATGTTATTGAAGTACAGTATTTGAAACAAAAGTGTGGTATTTGATTGTTTGGAAAATTAGCTGATTGGGAAATTTTCACAAGATTTTAAAATTTGAATTTACTAGATCCTTCTCAGTTTTAAAGTTTGAATTTACTAGATCCTTCTCGGTGGATGATAGAATGGGATGCTTTATATATAAATAACATATAAACTTCAAACATAATCCAACCATTCTGTTTGAGGAAGAGAAGATGGAGATCTATTTTGTTCCTATTTTCTAGTGTATTATGAAAATCTTTCTATTATTCTCCCATTCCATTATCTTTTCACTGTATTGTGACAATATTTCTGTTCTCTTATTTTATTTTCACTGTATTATGACAATAATCGTTGGCATCCTCGTCTCAACAATGCTTTTGATTAAGAGGCTCTGCTTAGATTCATTTATGCAATCACTGCAAATTCTGATCCCTCCCAACTTTTTTATTTTTGTTCTTGCCAGCATGTACTTTGAGATGCTTGTTATCGGTTGGACACTCAAGAACCTGTTGATATAAACTCTTCTATTTGGCTTCATACTTGCACTGTATATAGACAGCGGAAATCCCTACTTATTCATAATACATATAGACTGCGGTGTTTAGATTTCATTGGTGCCGAAAGAATGATGAGTGAGACTGGGATGAGCGGTGTTTAGATTTCATTGGTGCCGGAGGATTTTACGTTTACCCGGCAGCGTTACGTTTGAATTTATCAATACTACTCGGCGCGTAATAAATTTAGAGTTTAAAGACAAATTCATATAAAACCATGATTAACTGCGTGATCACCGCAAGAATAGTTAATTGAATAAGTAATAAATTCTTCATTATTTACATCGAATAAATTTTTGAATCGAATCCGGAATTTCTTTACAAAATTTGTCAGTTGTAAAGTTTCCATTTAAAGTCAATAGATGTCCAGAAACTTAGCCGACGGAATTACCTTATAAAATTTGTCCATTCATAAATTTTCTATTTAAAGTCAATAGATGTCCGGAAAATTAGCCCACCGGAATTTCTTCACAAAATTTGTCCAGTTTTAAAATTTCCATTCCGGAAAATTAGCCAAACAATGTAGGGCTTAAAAGTCACAGGTCGAAAAATGCTTTTGATTAAACATATCGAAGTGCTGTATTTTTCTTATTTGTTTTATCGAAGTGTGGTATTCTTTTGATTAATCTAATGGAAGAGAAGTATTCTTTCCATTAATTTAATGGAAGAGCGGTATTCTTTTGATTAATTTAATGGAAGAAAAGTATTCTTTTGATTAATTTAATGGAAGTGCCATATTGTATATTGAGTCTTCGAAAAACTTTATAGATATTGTAGTTTGAGTCTTATTCCTTTCTCTGTCGAGATATTGTATATTGTATCTTCTGAAAACTTTATGGATATTGTGTCTTATTTGTGTTATTTGGGCCATATAAATATACCAAGAGATTAATATTTGTTTTAAAAGATTAAAGAGAAAGTCAACAATTTTGTTTCCACAATCATTCATTAAGTTATTATATTAAATAAAGAGCAAGAATATGTTGAGAAATACGTGTTTTCTATATTTTTCTGTATATTCAACATGTTCTTCCTTTACACTAACACTTGGAAGCTAAAATTGTGGAACATAATCAATTAATACATGACACAATTACATTAAACAACTAACTTTCATATATTTACAAAAAATAAGAAATTTCACTGACACTTTACTTTCTAAGAGAGTTACTAAATAAAACTGAATAGCACAATTATTATTATGAGTTGAAGATTTAAACTTTGACTATATTTTAAAATTTTAGAATATATTATCACACTTTCAATTATTTACACACAACCAAAAAGACTCCTATTTACATAGTGTTCCAAAAAGACTCCAAGAAGGAGAGTTTGGAGCCTAACTAAACTAGTTTTTATTTTCAAAACAAGTTATTAGAACCTAACTAAACTTTTTTTTCAAAACAAGTTATTAAAACCTAACTAAACAACGAGGTTACGACACTGTCTCTTGAAAAAACATGCATATAAGCCTTTAAGAAACAAAATTTTACAACTACTCATTGCAAAATAGCTAGACTTGCATTCAAACAAAGTCAAACATAAACTAGTGGTTTTCGACATGAAATACTAAAACTAAAACACCATTTTTCCCTTCCTCGATAAGTCTCCTGGAATTCTATTAGATTCTTCTCTCCTCCACCTTCCTAGGTGCTGATGAAACAAGCCCATTGGGCAGATACAAGTTGGTCTTCAGATTGTTGAGCTCATCAACATACTTTCAGTGCTTTATTGATGTTCACCACGATTCTCGAAATTGAGGGACTTTTCTTCAAATCTCGCTGCAATATATTCGTTATTGTAGCAAAACAACTCACAGAGATGTTGAGATTTTGCATCTTTGCCCTTAGTTTGGCTAGGATGTTTCACAAAATCCCCATCTTATTCACAAGGACCTCATTAATCACAGATTCTTTGCTAGCATTTACTAATAGATCTCAAGGGAGGAAAATTTTCATAGATACATAAGTGTTATTAATGTTATTGAAGTGCGATATTTGATACAAAAATGCGGTATTTGATTGCAGGGAAAATTAGTTGCTAAAAATTTCACAAGATTTTAAAGTTTGAATTTATTGGATCCTTTTCGGTGGATGATAAATTGGCTGCTTAATATATAAATAACATAGGAACTCCAACCATCCTGTTTGAGGAAGAGAAGATGGAGATCTATTTTCTATGTATTATGAAAATCTTTTTACTATTCCCGTATTTCGTTCTCTTTCTACTGTACTAGGACAATATTCATGTCTCATATTTCATTTTCTTTCTACTATATTATGACAATATTCTTGCTCTCTTATTTTATTCTCCTGGTTAATCCTTTTGTATTTTACAGATTTCAATCATCTAATTGTTGGTATCGTCATCTCAACAATGCTTCTGATTAAGAGGTTTGCTTAGATTCATCTCTGAAATCCTTGCATATCTTAATCCCTCCCAACTTTTTTTTCAGCCGCAAGTCTTACTTGTGTATATACCTTCTTCCCTTTGATTTTCGTTCTTTCCAGCATGTACTTTGTGATGGTTGTTTTAGGTTTGGACACTGATTGTTTTAGATTTGGACACTGAGAAATGTCGTTGTCTAACTGTTCTATGAAATAGTTTTTTTGTCGAAATCTAGCGACATAAATTTACACGAAATCACTATGTGTAAGATATAAGCAAGCCTTCTATTTGGCTTCATACTTGCATAGAGTGGGTCCACGTGCTTTGCATAGAGTGGGTCTGCGTGTTTGGACTCTACCTATATTTTTCCCATATCAGGAGTTCTGATTTATTTATTACAAATGTTCACTTGAATTGGTCAATATCCTAAAGGGTTGAATCCACGTTCACTTGAATTGGTCAATATCCTAAAGGGTTGAATCCAATAAGTGGACATGAAGAACATATGGCCTTTTTGTCAGTCAACTCTTATGAAACATTAAACATGATATGATATGGAATCTGAGCTCTACAGTCTCTCGGGCCTTGTTTAATGTTTTTAATCGTCAAAAACTATTTGAGGTCGTTTAATATTTTTAATATTCAAAAACTATGTGAGGTATTTGAGGTTTGTGTATAGAATTTTATTTTTTTTAAAATAAGTTGATTATGAAAACACTGAAACTTTGAGATTTCTTTTCTTCTTTAGGATGTTGATCTTTTTTTTTCAAAATTTTCATTTTAAGTGAATTTGCACTTGATTTCAAAACTACCATATATATATATATGAGAATTGTAAACTTTGTCCCCTTCATTTGTATAGAAAGTAAGGTGGCATTCAAGAAGCACATTTCTGTCATGGAATTAAACCATGTTTCATATTTCTTTTTGCGTTAATTTCATTATTATACATGTAGAGAAATAAACTCTGAGTGTTATCTGGTTTTCTTCAATAAAATTCCTTTTTGTTTATAGCATGCCCATCACCCCAATCTTTTAAAAACATTGCAGACAATGGTTAACCAACAGTCAACATTTTTGTAAAAATTACCCCGGACTCTTATTGGTCTGTGTGCTCTATGAAATTTGTTCTCTCATTTTCTTTTTTCTTGTCTTGCACTCCAGGTGTAGTCTTGTATTCTCAAAAATTTCCACAGACTACAAATAAGATTATAGACTACAACTTACAATTCAAAGCGATTTGGTAACAATTATTAAAGTTTACCATTTTTTTTGTCTCCTTCTAGTGTCACTAGTGACATAAGCCATCTTCGCATTCTGTATCAATGTGAGTAATTAAATGTCAAATAGTCTCAACATTCTTTGGCATTCAATGTACAAAGAATGGCAATTGATTGACATTCTACTCGTGTTTCAAGGTATGAAAAATCCAAGTTTAAGGGATAAAAATGTTACCAACAAGTGTGTGGTATCGAAACAAGCAACGAGGTGATTGGATCTGTATTAACAGGGAGACCTAAGTTCAAAACTCCTTGAGTGAATGTAGATGAGTCCAAGTGCAAGTCTTGAATGATTTTGATATAATAGAAATACCCTGTACAATGTGCCGGTATAGTTGAAGAGTTGAAGGACCATTGTGTAAATGTGTTGAACCTGCATAGAATAGATCTAGCTAAAAAATAATACACACATTTGCAGAGAGAATTGGAGAAAGAAGAATAAAGAGAGAAAGAATGAAATAATTCTCATTAACCATTGTGAATAATGAATAATTTACACATGATATACTCTGTATAGCTCAATGAGTTCGGCTTGAGGTGAACCAATGCGCCATAGTGGTGGTCTAGAGTGATATGGACACACACCAGCAGTTACGAGAGTGAACTGCCACCTATTATAGTCTCTCAGGAAGTTACGGGAGTGAACTGCCACCTAATTGAGTTAACTAGTCAACTAGTTTTCATTTAACTGACTGAACAAAGAGTGGTGAGGAGTTAACTCAGGGAATCAAGGCTAATGCACCACTTTGGTGATGATACCAAGGAAAGGTCGAATTAGCATGGTGATGATCCCAATGCAACATCTAAACTCAACTCAACTAATCAAACTGAAGTGTCAACTGAAAGAGAATATTCTCTAGGTGGAATATTCTCCCCTAAAATATAGGAGAATGGATAATGACTAATTATGACTAATAAACAAGGAATAACCTTAGGAAAAAGAAATCCTAGGTGGTTGTGAAGTAACTCCAACACCCCCTCTGAACATCACTATGGTGAAAATAAAGATTGGGTCGCGAAAACGAGGCCATGTTAGGTACCCAAGTACAAAAGATGCACTGAAAATAAAGTGAGGAAAGAGGGAAAACCTCATGGGAACCCCCCCCTCCTCAAGGTACAATGTATGTAAAAAGAAGAACTACAGTTGCTAGGCAACTGTGTCCTTCACTCCAAGACGACCTCGCAGAGAATGGAATTCTGCTCAGTGAAGGTCTTGGTGAAAATGTATGTCGTCTGTTCTGCTGAAGGACAGAACTGTAAGTCGATGATCCCCTCATGTACCGAGTCCCGGATGTAGTGCATGTGGATCTCAATGTGCTTCATTCGCTGTCTCTGGATTGGATCTCTGTAGAACTTCAGAGTGCTTTGGTTGTCACACCAGATGACGATCGACCGATGAAACTAAATGCCCAACTTAGTGAGAAAATGTTGTAGCCACATAGCCTGAATGGTTATGTTAACTATCCCTCTATACTCCACCTCGACTGAAGATAGAGCAATGGAAGCTTGCTTCTTGCTCGACCAACAGATAGGCCCGTAACCAATAGTGAGTGAGTAACCAGATGTCGAATTGCAATCAATGCTATTTTCAGCCCAGTCAGAATCAGTGAACCCAATGAGATCTAATGTAGAGTCTACTGCATAATGAATCCAAAATGTGATGGTGCCCTGTTCGTATCGAAGGATACGCTTTGCAGCTTTCCAATGTAGCTCATGTGGCTCCTGCATGAACCTGGAAACTGCGCCAACTGCATATGAGAGGTCTGGTCTGGAGTGTGTGAGATACAAAAAGCTCCCCACTAATTCTCTGTATAGTGTGTTGTCAACCAATGGAGTCTCCCCGCCATCCTCAAGTTTGAATCCTGATAGGAAAGGAGTTGGAGCAGACTTGCAGTCTATCATGTGAAATCTCTCGAGGAGATCTCGTGCATACTTGGCTCGAGACAGTTTGATTCCTGATGCATCCTGACTGATCCTGAGTCCAAGTAAGAAGTGTAGCAGACCCATGTCTGTCATCAAAAACCCGTCATGTAGAATCCTCTTGACTGCAGTAATCATTGAAGTCGAGCACCTGGTGATCGACAAATTATCGACATACATAACTAAAAGTAGAAGTGAATCAACCGTCCTGAGCATGTAGACATTTGGGTCTAATTTACAATGTACAAAGTTCTGTGACAGCAGGTAGGAGTCCATCTGGCATACCATGCCCTCAGAGCCTCCTTGAGGCCATAAAGTGACTTCTTCAGTCAACAAACCAAAGATGAGTCCTGCATAAATCCCTAGGGCTGCTCCATGTAGATCTCCTTAGAGATCACCATGAAGACATGCATTCTTCACATCCATCTGATGGACTTCCCATCCCTTGGCTACCACAATGGAAAGTGTCAATCGTATGGAATCCATCTTCGCTACTAGAGTGAAGGTCTCATCATAGTCAATACCATGAACCTATTGAAAGCCTTTGGTGATAAGCCTAGATTTGTATCTGTTGATCTGTCCATCCACTATGCTCTTGGTCCTGTAGACCCATCTGCATATGACAAGTTTCCTCCCAGAAGGAAGGGGAACCAGATCCCAAGTCTGGTTCTCGAGAAGGGAGTTGTACTCCTCCTGCATGGTGGATTCCCAAAATGTTTCATTCTGCGAGTGGATGCTTGTCATATGCAGTTGGCGTAGACAGAGAGTGGTTTCCATGAATGTTTTAGGCATGGGATTACAAGGTATAATATCTGCCCTTCTCGAAAATCTTTCCTTTCTTAGAATAATCGACCTTACTGATAACAAATTTCATGGTCGCATCCCATATCAATTGGGAAATTTGTTTAGGTTAAAGTTGCTTTCCTTGGATGTGAATCAGCTCGAAGATTCTATTCCGCCCACTCTCGGTGGTTTTCGTAGTTTAAGAATCTTATCTATGTACACTAACAATCTCAAAGGAAACATTCCCGAAGACCTGTGCATTCTCCCCAACTTACAATACATTAACTTAGGAAGAAACAATTTGATGAGTACAATCTCGATCTGCTTGGGAAATATATCTTCTTTGGATGCCATATATTTGGAGAGCAAAAAACTTCAGGGGAGTGTTCCTTCTGAAGTGGGCATGCTAAGCAACGTGAGACTTATAGATCTCGGTGCAAACCATCTCTCAGGAAAAATTCCATCTTCCTTGTCTAACTGTACTAGTCTTCAAGAATTAGATATAAGTCAAAACCAGTTAACTGGTCACATTCCCATGGAGTTGTGTAGCAAGAAAAACTCATTAATAGGTCTCTATCTGGGAATTAATCAGTTGAGTGGCAACATTCCTGCTTCCCTCGTCAATTGAACGAACCTTCAAGTCATCTCCTTATCCTATAACCAGCTCAACGGGGTAGTTCTCGAGGAGTTCGGTAATATGACATAGCTCCGGAGGCTTCATTTAGGCGCGAATCAACTGGTTAGTGGCAGCACCACAAGCTTACCCATTCTTACTGCTCTTACTAACTGTTCCACCATATGCTCAATAGCCTTAGGCAGGAATAATCTCATGGGACGTTTAACCTTTTCTATACGCCGCCTCTCTACAAAAATGTATGACATATGGTTGAAAAAGAATGGTTTAGCAGGAGAAATACCACCACAGATTGGAAACCTCACTAGTTTATCATTCCTTGCTTTAAATGACAATTATTTCATGGGGGGCAGTCCCATCTTCAATCAAAATGCTTCACCAGCTAGAGAGGCTATATATAGGTGGCAAAAATTTAGAAGGAAAGATCCCAATGGAAGTCGAGAAACTCAAAGGCTTAGGGTTCCTAGTTGTAGACGTAAATAATTTATTTGGAAGGATCCTTGATTCTATTGCACAACTCCAACAACTGAGATATCTATATCTTGATCACAACCAATTATCAGGTAATATACCTGCAAGTCTAGGGAAATGCATGAATTTATTAGATCTAGACTTATCGTACAACATGCTTAGTGGGCCCATACCTCCGGAGGTTGTAGATATTGCAAATTTAGCTTTGTATTTCAAACTTTCAAACAATTTATTACATGGACCAATCCCCCTGCAAGTAAGCAAGATGACTATGGTTCAAGCTATAGATATTTATGCAAATAGGTTAACTGGTTACATTCCAAGTGGGCTTGGAAGCCGAAAAGAACTAGAATACCTCAATCTTTCTTGCAACGAACTTGAAGGTCTGATTCCAATGTCACTCGATGAACTTCAAAGTCTCCAAGACATGGATTTATCCTCCAACAATTTGTTAGGTGGAATACCCATGTCATTGGCAAATCTCAAAGTGCTCATCCATTTGAATTTATCTTTCAACAACTTGGCAGGAGAAGTCCCGAAGGGAGGATTTTTCAAAAAGGTTGGTGCTATAACATTTGTGGGAAATCCTGGTCTATGTGGACTTTGGGTAAGTCTATCACCATGCTCTGCTCACATACATAAAAGTGTTTCACATTTGAAAAGAGTTATCATACCTATTGTTGCAGTTGCGGTCATTATTGTATTGTGTTTGTTTTTGGGATTCCTGTGGAAACAAAATTGCAAGAAGCATACTCCTATAGAGGTTGGAGCATCATTAAATGTGGGGCATCGAAGAATTTCCTATGGAGAGCCCATCATTGCAACAGAGGAATTCAATGATGCCAACTTGCTAGGAGTAGGTAGTTTCGGGAAAGTGTACAAAGGGGTTATGAATGATGGCACAATCATTGCAATGAAGCTTCTCAATCTAGAAAATGAAGGGGCTCACAAGAGTTTTGACAGGGAGTGCAAAGTTTTGGGTAGAGTTAGGCACCAAAATCTTATTAGAATCATAACTTCTTATTCAGACCTCCAAATTAAAGCTTCAATATTTCCATTAATGCCAAATGGAAGCCTAGAGAAGTGGTTATATCCCGATGATGAAGTAGAAAGTAGTTTGAATTTGATTCAAAGGTTGAATATAGCAATAGACATTGCACATGGCATGGCTTATCTCCATCACCATTGTTTCATGCAAGTGATCCATTGTGATCTGAAACCAAACAATGTTCTTCTGGGCAAAGATATGACAACATACTTAATAGACTTTGGCATTGCTACAATATGTTTTGTAGACTCTGAGGATTTAGCTCTCACATCCACACATTCACTCAAGGGATCCATCGGATACATTCCTCCAGGTATTATTTGAGATAGATAACATGTTAGTGAATGTCATGAGTTTTATATTTTTAATAAAAAATTTGAATCAGAAACCTTTTGATGAGGATGTTTGAATACAGAATATGGATTGGGTGGATGTGTCACAACAAGAGGTGATGTTTATAGTGATTGAGCAGTGCTATTGGAGATGCTCACTAGAAAGAAACCCACCCACAACATGTTTGTGGTAGGAATGAACTTGCAGAAATGGGTGGGTAGTGGTTTTCCAAATCAAGTAAGGGAAGTGGTGGATAAGAGTCTATTGAGGAGGACTAGTACCATCACTGAAGAAGATAAGGAACTCAAGTGCCTCAATCACCTTGTAAACATGGGTTTGCTTTGCACAAAAGAATCCCCTGAAGGACGACCTACTATGATCAACATTGTGGGTATGCTACAAAACATCAGAGACACATTTATTAGAGTTGAAGGCATTCCAAATTTCAAAGAAAATATAACACATTTGATAGGTAGTACAAGTACTACTTGCAACATCATTGGTGAAGGTGAAAGATCTTCTACATTCTAGTATGTAGTACTAAGGGAGTAGTGATTGTATAACAAAGCCATAAAG
>ML800106.1:64066-74646 GCA_009831015.1 Picea engelmannii
TATAAGAATTGTAATTTTTTTCCCTTCCTTTGTATAGAAAGTAAGGTGGCGCTCAAGAAGCACATTTCTGTCATGGAATTTAAACCATGTTTCCTATTTCTTTTTGTGTTAGTTTCTTTATTATACATGTAGAAAAATAAACTTCGAGTGTTATCTGGTTTTCCTCAATAAAATTCCTTTTTGTTTATAGCATGCCCATCACTCCAATCTTTCAAAAACATTGTAGACAGCTATAAAAATTTTCCCTTCCTTTGTATAGAAAGTAAGGTGGCGCTCAAGAAACGCATTTATGTCATGGAATTTAAACCATGTTTCCTATTTCTTTTTGCGTTAATTACTTTATTATACATGTAGAAAAATAAACTCCGAGTGTTATCTGGTTTTCCTCAATAAAATTCTTTTTTGTTTATAGCATGCCCATCACTCCAATATTTTAAAAACATTGCAGACAATGGTTGACCAGTAGTCAACATTCTTTTAAAAATTACCTTGGACTCCTATTGGTCTGTGTGCTCTCAGAAATCCGTCCTCTCATTTTCCTTTTTCTTATCTTGCACTCTAGGTATAGTCTTGTATTCTCAATCATTGCCACAGACTACAAATAAGATTATAGACTGCAGGTTACAATTCAAAGCGGTTTGGTAACAATTATTAAAGTTTACCAATTTTTTTTTTTGTCTCCTTCTAGTGTCACTCGTGACATAAGCCATCTTCACATTCTGTATCAATGTGAGTAATTAAATGTTAAATAGTCTCAACATTCTCTGGCATTCAATGCACAAAGAATGGAAAGTGACTGACATTCTATCGGTGTTTCAAGGTATGAAAAATCCAAGTTTAAGGGATAAAAATATTACCAACAAGTGTGTGGTATATCAACAAGCAACGAGGTGATTAGATTTGTAATAATAGGGAGACCTGGGTTCAAAACTTTTTGAGTGGATATAGATGAGGCCAAGTGCAAGTCTTGAACAATTTTGATAGAATAGAAATAACCCTTATAATGTGCCAGTATAATGTTCCCATATAGCTAAAGAGTTGAACGACCATTGTCTGAGTTTATTTAAGCAGTGATCTCCCTAAAAATAAAAATAAAAAATAAAGATAAAAATGTAGAGTTCCTTATAGGCATAGTTTCGATCTTTTTGGACCCCTCCTTGGATCTCTAATTAAAAAAAATGGCACTCTTAGGATGTCAAATTTAATTGCTCTTATGCTTGGGTACTCCTACATGTGTTGTCATTATGATGCAAAACCTATGTTTCACAGGAAACAATGGGGACGCATCCCTAGGTCAGTTAGAACATGTCTCCGAAATTTTCAGGGATGACAATAATGTGTGTGTGTGTGTGTGTATATATATATATATATATATATATATATATATATATATATATATATATATAAAGGTTAAAATTAACTATAAGTATTTGTAGTTGTTTGTAAGCATAATAGTCTCTACTATATAGTATTATGCACAACCCTTACACTTTCTTATATTTCTTGTTTATGGTATTGATGTTGAAAGGCATTCTCTTCTCAATAGGTTCTGTAGATTTTTACAGCTGTGTTGAAAACCACTACAAAACACTTTGGGATATACATGATTGCATTCTATAAAGAAATTAGATTTATATTTCAGATAAAAAAGGTGATTGGTGTTGATTTTTAGTGACAAAAATCACCAGGCTAATATTATGTCAAACACTTAGCAACCTAGAGATAATTGTCTTGCATGAACTTCATAAATGCCTCAAACCCACATTCAGAAATTACCATAAGCAGAAATACACATTGCTAAGCAAATATGCAGTGGAAATAAACACAATGGACAAAAACCCATACAAATCAGAAATTTAGGCAAAATCCAGGGAAAACCCCAATGTGGGGAAACCCAACAAGAGAGAGAGATCTTATTATCCAGCTTTAGGAAAATTGTAATATCCCTAGGTTGTACCCCAAATGTAAATGTAATAATGTACTTAAGCTGGTGAGTTGTTTTATATCTTTTTGTCATGCATCTTTTATGGAATAGTGTGCGCATGTACTGCATAGTGAAATGATGAAGTGTGCACATTCCAGGATACCGCGTGCGATTTTGAGGCCAGGGAGCCTTTGTGTATATGTTATGGTTTTTTAGGTTGGTGAGCCAGTTATTATAAGCTAGGATGCTTATGTTTTGAATTAGGCCAGAGAGCCTAGATGTTAAAGGCCAGAGTGCCTATTTATGTATATGTCCTATCATTAATATAAAATACATCCTTGCGTGCAGATCGACCATGATAAAAGAGTATGGGGGACTAAAATCCACTTGTTAGGGAAAGGGTGGGGGATAAAAGTCAAGGAAAATGGCTAAGCTATGGAGATTAAGCCAAAAAGGAATATTATATAATATTTCTTAAAAGTATAAAGTATGGATAATTATTTTATCCTAAGTTCTAATGTTGGGGACAAGTAGGCCAAAGTAGCTCCCAACATGACAAGCGTCAAGTTGGGGACATGTATACATATTGTTGGGACTTAGTTCATTTTACCATTGATTACTTCCATCATTCAG
The DNA here is from genome assembly GCA_009831015.1 of Picea engelmannii. Lineage (NCBI taxonomy): Eukaryota > Viridiplantae > Streptophyta > Pinopsida > Pinales > Pinaceae > Picea > Picea engelmannii. Next base: position 66,624 of record ML800106.1, read on the forward strand.
TCATCCATTGAATTATCCATGACCATTCACTCACTCATTTAGCCATCCTCCATACTCCCTGTCATTGTATCTGAACTGATATCCATAACCATACCTGTTTGTGTAGTTAGTTAGCATGGGATAATTGATGGGAATTGATTTCCTGAAGGTGCTAAACTACAACTGCAAGGCTCTAATACTTCCTATCCGTCCTGTTGTTGAAGCCCAGAAAGGCAGTGGGGAAACCAAAGGACTATTGAGCAGAGAAGGGGAACACTTCCTGGGGTGGGATAGGCATGTGGAGAATGAGAGACTGTAGGATATTAGTTTGAGTAGGCACCTGTGACAAAGTCTTTCCTGTTGTCTAGGAGCCATTAGCCTGGCTAGGAATCCCTTTACCTGGGTGGAGTTTAGTCCCATCTCGGGGGTGACCCACTGCTGAGAGTGATGAGCAGTGTGGTCTAAGGCTGGGAGGTTCATGGAAGGTCTGCATGCAGTTGGTGATATTATTACCAAGATAAGTGTCAATTGTGTGATAAATTTACATGTTGCATTATTATTTATGTGTTTAGTTTTATAGGTTTATTCTATGTGTGGTTATAACTATTTGTATGTTTATGGGTATTTCCTATATATGATGCATGTCTATATTTACTATTATTTCAGTATGAATTCATGTATTTACAGATGTGTTTGTCTGTTTATGTTTTATATATATATTTCCACAAGAGTTCTGAGTGCATATATTTTAATTGTATGTGGTTCGAAAAATTGATGTGGCATAGCTCAGTGGGATGTTGGGTATGTTACAGTATGTTCCACAGAGAGAATAAAAGCGTTATTTGGAGTAGCGTCGCCCGACGTGGGTGGTCAGGGATGTTACAATATGGTATCAGAGCTTAAGTTTTCAACACTGAGCCTGGATGGGCTGAGCAAGTTCAGTTGAAGAGAAATTTCATAGAGGATTAATTTCGAAGTGGCCAAATTTCAAGTTGCAGAGTGTCCATGGAAACATTTAGAAGCAACGACGCGGAATTGGGAAAAAGCCCCAATTTTTGTTGTTAAATACATGGGAAAATTGAGAAATTTTGCCAAGTGATGAGATATTCCTGATTTAATATCTGTTGTAGCAAATTTCGGACCTAGAATGGGTCGAATTTAAAGTTACAGTGAAGCCGTGACAGATGGAGTGAATTTAGTAATTAAAATTCTCAATTCGTGAATTGATTTTTGGTAAATTCGCTCTAGAAATGTCAACCCACGACGATTTGTTGTTGAAGAGGTTGAAATGGTGTTATTGGGGTGAAATTGAACAAATTTCATAGTTGCATAATGTCTATGGTAAATTGGGGAAAAAGTTAAGCAAAAGCCCCAATTTTTGCAGCGGAATTCATGAGGAATTGATGAGCATAAAAATGAATGTGCGCAGGTGGGCGCACTAAAAATGCATGATGCGCAGTAAAAAGCTTGTGATATGTCAAAATTGGGCACTAAGCAAAAAAATGTTGGTGTGTTGATGCGTGCACTAAATTTTGGCACCACGCGGAAAAATGTTAGTATGCGGGTGCGCACGCTAAATTTTGGTGTCGTGCGGAAAAATGTTGTTGTGCGGGTGTGCATGCTAAATTTAGCATTGCGCATTGTACATACGCATACTAAGGTGCACGCGCTGTGCACACACATAATAATGACGCACATGGTTTGTGCAGTATTGTCATAGCGCAGAGGAGTTTGGTTGGTGCACGCGCAGTGTGGGTAGATGTTGTCGCACGACAATTTAGTTAATGGTGCATGCAGAGTATTGGTGCACGATGTGGGCGTACTAAAATTTGGCATGGTGTAGTGCATAGATTGAAATGCATGCGGAATTCCAACATGCGATACAAAAATTGCACGCAATAGGTAATAGTGCAAGAACCAAAACTATGCGCGGTGGATATTGGCGCACAACGCAAAAGTAGTGCACACCAGTTATTGGTGCGACATAGAAGAAATGCACAGTGGTTATAGGTGCGTGGAGCACGATTTACCTTCTGGTGTTTCTTTTCATGGTAAACATGGGTGTACAGGTTGAGATTTGTGTGTGAGAAGTCGTTTGGATAGTGAAGAACAATGAAAAACCAACGAATTTCTGCGACATTTTATATTGTTTGAACACCATCTTTTTGTAGCACGTTTTTGAGACCCTTAAGAGCATTTTTAGCTACTAAAAAACCACGAGAACAAAGTCTACCAAGTTAAACTTTACCTCTACATCTCAAATAAAAGAGCACGGAGAGATCTTTCTAATGGTGTAAATTGTTCGTCAAACGAAGCTTTTATGAGAAAGTTACAACACAAACAGTGGAGGGTAAATTTTAATACCCAACTAACTTCAAAGAGCCATAACTTTCTGCTTCGGAATCAGATTGAGGTGTAGGAGTAGTCAATGGAAATCTATTGAACCATAGAAGACAATCCGAGAGCTGAATTAAATTTTTGGGCATGTTAAAATGTTTAATATGGTAAAGAAGGTACCTGTAGCATTCTAGACCAAAAACACAAATTGGCCTAGAACTTCAATAGGTTGTAACTCGCAGCCGAGAACCCAGAAAGAATTGAAACTTGGATAGAGTGTCTAGAATATGTATATGAAGAAACACAGTTGAAATTCTACAAAAAATCCAAAGGCGTTGGTGAAAAAATGCATAATTACAATGCAGAGCTGCACCAAGTTGAAATGTGAACCGAAAAATTAATGGGCAATTTTCAAATAACCATAACTTTCCGCTCAAGACTTGGAATTGAGCATGGGAGTAGGCGTTGGAAAGGTCTTGGAAAGTGGAATCTAAATATCCACCCATAAAATTGATCCGGGCATTCAATTATTTGGGAAATCAGAAGAAAGATTTCTGATATATTTTTGAACTAGAATGGTTCATATATTTTCATGAAATTGTTGAGTCAGTTAACCAGACAAAGTTTTGTTGGCTGTACATTTTTGCAGAGTTAAAACTTTTTGGTTCTTAACAGGTGAGAAGGTTAAAATTTAGTTAAAAATAAGTAGAGTTACTCAAGGAAAGAGTGCTATGACAAAAATATTTCCTAAGATGATCAAAAGCCAAGACCCCAAAATGTCAAGGTATGAATCTGAGTGCAGCCATAAAGTCTTCGGAAGCCACTACAGGAAGTCCTCCTATGTTAGTCAAGTATTCAATAGAATCTGGGCATAGGAATAGACCATGTAGTGAATGAATTAGTGAACACCCCCCAAAGAAGCCAATATACAAATTAAGCAATGCATTGGAGTTCGATCTAGTATAAAAGGAATTTACTATCAGAATGATAGTAATCGGATAAAGAAAGAGTCTTAATGCATATATGGATAAGAAGTGCATCATATCCAAGGATTATCTATGTAACTATAGAGTAATGATTCCCTTATGGTTATCAGAGTGCGTAGTGGAAGCATGGTATGAAGGGCATTAAAATGGCATGATAATAGTGGATTGTGCAAGGCAGGTTGAAATAAGATTGGTCAAGACAGGGGAAAGTAATAGCCAACAATAAAATTCAAGTGTTGATATGATCAATTAAGGAAGGGATAAAGCAAGTACCTCAAGAAAAAAGTTGGTGTTAACTATCCAAGTTTACTCAAAAAAAATGATTGGAAATATAATTGGGTCATGTAGGAGTTGGATCAGAGGGATCCAAATAATAGTGAAATGCTGAAAATTAATATCAACATAATAAATAGTTGCAAGTCCATGAACCTGTTAGGAGAATGGAAGAGGAAATCATGAGGTAGATATCAATCTAATGGGAAAGAAATATTATTAGTATATATTATTGATGCATTCCAAAGGTATTGAAGATATTTCCAAAATACCATGGAGATGTCAAAGCCTAGAAAGATTTAAAAGTTAAATGAATATTTGTAGAGAGTCAGTAAAGAACCATGAAGAAGAAAATGGTTCTATGCATGGTTTTGAATTTAAAAGAGATGGTGCCTAAGAAGAATGCATCCTGAGTGACATAGAGCCATAAGTGAAATTTCCAGAGGGTGGAAGTAGTCCTTGAAATTTTGAAGGTAAATTAAAAACAATATTAAGTACTTTTAATTAATTCTCTACAGCTAGATTAGGAGGCATATGTCCATCCTTACATCATGCTAAGAGATTGGCTATGCAAGCCAAGTTTGAAGCTAGTTGGAAAGTAGTGGAGAAGGGTGGAAGAAAACTCAAATACTAAATTATTTAGTCCAAAAAGAGATGAAGTAGCTCAGTCCGAAAAATAAATGGATGTTGAAGATCCAAAGTCTATAGGACAACATGATGTGAATTATAATTCATCCAAGTATGAGTTGGGATAGATGGATCCAGGAAATAAATAAAAGATGAAGGTTAATATCAGTTTAGTATTTGGATGGAAAAGAAAAGGAATTCAAGAGTGATTTGGCTAGAAAGTGCTCAGATCAGAAATAATCATGCATAGTGGTTACAGTGAAGAGCACATGAAGATTCATGAATCCGGAAGAATGGAAGACTTCTGGGATAAACAAGGAAAGTTGATACAGAGAGAAAGAAGTTGTTGCAATTACTTTAGCAGCAGGTATTTTATGGCTTGTTGGGACAACCATAAGGTGGTAATGCTCACATGTTTGCAAGTGTTGCTGATAATGTTGTTGCATATGGAAGGAAGCAACAAAAAGGTTGGATTGTTGATTATAAGGCTGATAAAGAGGCATGAAAACTTCTACTCTCATCAGCTAATCATTCATGCAGGTAAGTATTTCTCTTTTGGAAATTATGTTGCATAACTGCCAAAGGGAAATTCAGGAAAGAACTCCCCCAAATTGGATTTTATAATACGTAGTATGGTATTGTTTAAGTGCATTGATAGGATTAAGTTACCACTAGGTGTGGTAAATGATAGAGGCTTGTTATAGTTATCAAAGATTTTAGATTTTAAATGCACACACTGACATACTAGCATGTCATGTTTATTTGGTTATGAGGCAATAACCAAAGAAAATAAAAGATAAGAATTGGTTATAGGAATGATGTTAAGAAAGCTAGTCATGTATGAGACCAGGACATGGTTGGATATGACAAGGTATGGTTATAGAAAGGTTATGTGCCACACAAATACCCAATGAGATTCCTACCTTTAAATAAAACTTGGACTACAACCTTTTTTCTAACACTAATAAACACCACAAAATTGTATTCTTGGTGTAGTGTTCGGGTCGAAAAGGAAGGCATTCAAGTAATTGTGAAGACAATGGGAAGTGTGTGGAGATGTGTCAAGACATTGGCCAGATTTCCAATCTATGGATGGTGAGATACATGACTTAGATAAGGATCATTCTGAAAATCAATGCAAAGGTGCATTGAATAAATAGGCATTGAGAGTTGCACTCGTGCCTAGTAAGTGGCAGAGTTGCACTCATACATGATGGAATTGTATACTTAAATGCATTTTGTGAGTGCATGTATATATGTTTTTTTGCATGGAAATAATTATACTAATGGATGAAATGTTGCTAACTCATGAAGCTGAGAACATTTCAGTAATTGTTAAACATTACAATAGGAAGTTGCAAGTCAAGTAGTCATAGGAATAGTAACTACAAAAAATTTCCTGTTCAGAAAATTGAAGAAATGAACTTACTGCTATTAATTATGAACATGCAGATGCATAGAATGACGAGTCATTCTATTTTGTTAAATTGTTTGGTAATTGTGATTGAATTGTTAGGTGTAGGTAATTCTAATATCATGGCATAGATGTTGTACATGTTGAATTATGATGTACAAAAAATACTGACAATCTGTTGGTTGTATGCAATATATAATCATTGCAGGAAAAATGGTATTTATCATGGTTCTTGCTAAAATCCATAAGGAAAACTACATTCTATTATTCCAACAACGATGAAAAAATATTTATGAAATAGAATTTCATGTTTTGGGGAAAAGTTGAAATCCCTTTGAACTAAGTTGGAGTTCCTAAATGAATTATTTTATGTTCTCTCATGATAATTGCATTTGTGTGATGCAGATGAGAGGATATGGATTAAAGTTGGAACTCCTGGAACCACAATGCTCTCAGACTTCCTGTCCGGCCCGTGTTGGAGCCTTGGAAGGGAAGTTGAGTAGTCGATGAATTGTTCGACGGTGAAGGTGCATACTACCTTGGGTTGTACATGCATGTGGGGAAGAGAGACCATTGGTTGGAGTGTTGCTGAGTTTTGGGTACCTTGGACTAGACTATGTTGATGTTGATTGTGGGCCATGGTTATCTTAGGAAGCCATTTCCCTTATGGAGGCATAGCCCCTACTCGGGGTGGTACGTTGTTGAGATTTATCGACAGTGAGATCTAAGGTTGGGTGGAACGTCATGGATATACAACCATTTGCTGCTTCAATGAGGTTTAATTGAAGCATGTAATAAGGAACAATGAGCTTAATTATTTCCTAAAGTAGCTCTATGAAATAGAGCAATTGACTTCCAGTTGCAGTATAAGTACGAGAATTGGTGCTGGAAAGTAGAGCACCAGATGGATAACAAGCTTCCAATAGTTAAAGATTGGATATTTTAAAGAATTTGAATGGTACATGGTATATAATGCATTGAGGATAGTGCATAAATAAGGGAAGGGGATTGTAATATCCCTAGGTCGAACCCCAACTGTAAATGTAATAATGTACTTAAGCTGGTGAGATGTTTTATATATTTTTTGCATGCATCTTTCATGGCATAGTGGCGCATGTAATGTACAGTGAAATGATGAAGTGTGCACATTCCAGAATACCGCGCAGAACAACTTTACCACGCACGATTTTGAGGCCAAGGAGCCTTTGTGTGTATGTTTTGTTTTTTTAGGCTGGTGAGCCAGTTATCATAAGCTAGGATGCTTATGTTTTGTATTAGGCTAGAGAGGCTAGATGCTAATGGCCAAAGTGCCTATTTATGTATATGTCCTATCATTAATATAAAATACATCGTTGTGCGCAGACCGACTACGATAAAAGAGTATGGGGGACTAAACTCCACTAGTTAGGGAAAGGGTGGGGGATAAAAGTCAAGGAAAAGGGCTAAGCTAGGGAGAACAAGCCAAAAAGAAATATTATATAATATTTCTTAAAAGTATAAAGCATGGATAATTATTTTATCCTAAGTTCTAATGTTGGGGACAAGTGGGCAAAAGTAGCTCCCAACATGACAAGTGTCAGGTTGGGGACATGCATACATATTGTTGGGACTTAGTTCATTTTCTCATTGATTCCTTCCATCATTCAGTCATCCAGTGAATTATCCATGACCATTCACTCATGCAGTCAACCATCCTCCATACTTCCTGTCATTGTATTTGAACCAGTATCCATAACCATACATGTTTGTGTAGTTGGTTAGCTTGGGAGTTGGACTGAAGAAGTGGGTTGTTAGGCCCATGTGGGATATTGAAGAGGCAAGTTGTCAGGCCCATGAGCAATTCTCTTGGTGAGAGAATTGTTGGGAATTGATTTCCTGAAGGTGCTAAACTACAAGTGTGGGGTTTTGAGACTTCCTGTCCAACCTATTACTGAAGCCCAAAAAGGAAGTGGGGCATCTGAAGGAATATTGAGCAGAGAAGGGGCACACTTCCTGGGGTGGGACAAGAATGTGGGGAATGAGAGACTGTAGGATGTTATTTTGAGTAGGCACCTGTGACAGGGTCTTTCCTTTTGTCTATGAGCCATTAGCCTGGTTAGGAATCCCTTTACTCGGGTGGAGTTTAGTCCCATCTCAGGGTTGGCCAACTGCTGAGAGTGATGAGAAGTGTGGTATAAGGCTGGGAGCTTTGTGGAAGGTCTGCATGCAGTTGGTGATATTCTTACCAAGATAAGTGCCAATTGTGCTATAAATTTACATGTTGCATTATTATTTACGTGTTCAGTTTTATGGGTTTATTCTATGTGTGGTTATAACTGTTTGTATGTTTCTGGGTATTTCATGTATATGTTGCATGTCTATGTTTACTGTTATTTCAGTATGAATTCATGCATTTATAGATGTATTT
>ML800106.1:74693-111456 GCA_009831015.1 Picea engelmannii
TATATATATATATATATATATATATATATATATATATATATATATTTCCGCAAGAGTTCTATGTGAATATATTTTAATTGCATGCAGTTTGAAAATTGATGTGGCATAGCTCAGTGGGATGTTGGGAATGTTACAGTATGTTCCGTAGAGAGAATAAAAACATTCTCTGCAGTAGCATGGCCCGACATGGGTGGCCGGGGACATTAAAAAAATACATAACAGCAGCAAAATCACAATTTTCAGCCAAGAAAAATCCAGTTACAATGCACTAAAACAGTCCCAAAATCTGCCTCATAATTTGTGCCAAATTGTTGGTCCTCGACCAAGTTTTGTGGAAATGTTGGTCGCGTTTGACCAATTTTGGAGCTTCAACAGGCTGGTCGAAGATGGAGCTCACAGGAAAAGCAGAGATTGCATGATCTCACCCTTTTTTTGGTCTTTTTGGGTTTTAGGGTTTATGTAATGGGTATGGGATGTCAGCCCATGGGTTTACCCATGTTTAGGCCCCTTTTGTAATGTATAAATAAGTGGCTGAGCGATGTAAGAGGTCTGATTTTGCTATGTGCAAGTTCAATCTATGTGATTGTATTGATACTTGGCTTAGTGCATGAGTAGTTGTCTTTGTGCAAGAACTGTGTTAAGACTTGCAGAGCTAAGTGCAAGTGATTGTAAGAGACTGTGTAAGGCTTTGTGTTATTCAAGAGTAGGATTTTTTCCTTGACCTAACTCGGGGAAGCAGGATCTAGTGAGGTGTGTGCAGATCTCATGTCCTATGCGAAGTTGGATTTGTGGCTTAGTGCATGTAAGAAGATTGGAGGAGACTAATAAAGAAGAGAAGAGTTGGTGGACATATCCCTATACTGGGCTGAACCACGTATATCCTGTGTCGATGTGCTTTGTGATATATTGTTCATGTTGTTTATGTATTTAATTTCTTAGTTTAATGATCTTGATGTATAATAGGTAGATCCATTGATGCTTAGTGCTTTATACATGAATGAATGTTAGATCTGCTATGATGCTATGTGATGAGTGGTTAGATGTACTTGATCTTGGTTGTTACTGCGCCGATCTGTAATAAGGGTTTAACTTGTGATGTGAGTAAGAGTTAAAAACTAAAGAATGTTATTGGCTAATTTCTCTGTTAAGTATTGTGATCATAGATTGTTACCCATGATTTTGGTCATCATGATGGTGTATTGATGATGGTGTACTCAGGCTCTTCATAAGAACTTTCTCCTGAGAAAAGTTACTTTCTTCTATTTCCAAAAATATCATTTTTGAAGGAGGTTCGCAGGCTGCTAGTATATTTGCCTGCGAGAATGACCTATTCTCGTAGGCTGCCTTAAGCTAGGATGCGAGAAGTTCACACTGTGTTGAACTGCTAGGGTGGGAACTCTTTCTAAAGCAAGGAAAAAGATGAATTCTCGATGATTCTAGAAGGGAATCTTCTAGAAGGATGAGATGGCATTCGAATGGTTATCCTAATACTGGATTCCCTGATATTTTGGGATCATTCTTATCCAAGTAAATAATTCATTCTCTCCTATATATTGAGGGAATTCTCATGGAAAAGGTTAAGCAAGGTTAAGCAAGATTCATTGGAGAATTAGTCAAAGAATTGTGTGAAGGATTGAAGCTACAACAACTAGGAAACACCAACAAGGATATCATAAGGGTTTTTGATCTTCTTCATGCAAGTGAGCAAGTGTGTGTGTCAGAGCCAAGGGCCATCGAAAGCAAGTTTGCGACATCAAGGCTCAGGTTGTAATCTTTACTTTCCATTAATATGATACAGTAATATGTCCCTTTCCCATAAATCTATTTCCACTTTATTGTATAACTCCTTGATCATATACATAGATTGACTGTTGAATAGATTGTGGTTTCTTCACTTTGGTTGGTTTGTGTTGTCTTGGTCTTGATTGCACGAGAGCACTGAAGAGAAGTGGGAGAAACAAAGACCATAGGAAGCGATAACAAGCTATGTTATTATTTCTAACCTCCTAATTAATTCAATAGTCAAAATCTAGGGAAAGAGTATTATTCTGTCTTGCTTTGTTCTAGATCCAGGTGGATCTAGGGAGATCGGTTTGTGTCCGCACTTACGGATTTATCCAATAAAAAATTGGCGACTCCACTGGGGAACAATCCCATTTTCTTTGTGTTTTTTTATATTTTTCCGTGGCCATTTGCTCTGGTTTCACTTTTCTCCTGTCCTATCAATCTCTGAGTCTTTAGGATATCCTGATAGACCCTCTGGATCTAGAGGCCTTTTTCAATTTTACTTCATTTTTCAAATTTTTGACTATGTTCAGGCATTCTCGCACTGTACTTCATTGCAGCCTGCGAGAATAGGTGGAGTTCACACTCTGCCTTTAGGTTTCAGTGTGAGGTTCTCGCACCCTGCTCAAGGGTCACCTGCAAGAATCAATGATTCTTGCACTGTGTTATATTGCTTGCTTGTGAACTCTTTTGTTCAAATTTTTGATTTGAGTTTTTGGCATTTTTAACTGCCCAGATCAATTTGATTGCCTCATAAGAGCCTTTTGGATCATTTGATTGATTTCTTGCTTGTCTTTGTTTGCATGTATGAACTATTTTTGGATTTCAAGGTTATTCTTGTCATCCTTGTCTTGACTTTCGTTTCTTAGCTTTTCTTCGCAAAATCATTCTCTCCGACTTCATAATCTGAGTGTGTTTGATTAGTTAAGAACCAGTGAATTGGTTGAAAGTTGAGTCTTATAGGTCTTTATCATTTGCTTTGTTTGAAAAGTCATTTTTCTTTTGCATTTGAGAAGATTACATTGGTTTGCTCTTTATTTTTGCTTTCATTGAAAGAGTTGATTGGGTTTGTTATTGCTTGTTCGTTGTAGCTTTTGATTTTCAGTACACTCGCTATCATAGTGTAGGTCCTTTTTGAAAAGTGAACAAAAAGTTTTTCTTTCAAAAATTCTTTTCATTTTAGAAAACTTTGAAAATCAAATTATTGAGATTGTTGAAGTATTTGAAAAAGACACATAGAGCATTGTCATTTGATAAGTGCTTGTTTGTATTGGCATTTCAAAGGAAATTTTGCATTGTAGTTCATGGTTGATCTAGAAAATTTCTCTCTCTCCCATACATAGGATTCATTGAATGAAAAGTGATACATTTCATTGTCATCCTTGCATTGTTGGGTCAGAGTCATACAACATACGTTTCACCTCCATTTCCTTTGAGTAAACAACAACTCTTAATAAACATTGCGTAATCATAAAATTTATCTAGTAACTCTTTTCTAGGGCTCTATTACACCAACATTTAGCTAGGCTAGCGCTTTGGAGTAAGAAGAGAGATACATTCTCCAAAATCACAAAACACACAATAGCATATTGTGTTAGGGAGTGTTAAATTTCATTTTCAACATCTTGTCCTGGGAAGCCCTTCTCACACAAGGGTCAAGCACGATGTCGCATTGATACTAGCAGAGTTACTCACCCTGCTTTGTTGGTGTCAGTGTAGAGATTGCACGTATTACAGGGATCACTCGGAGGTATACCCACAATGATGAGTGAAAGCCTTTTGAGTTGATTGCAGGCTAGATACCCTGCCCTTGCGTGTGGATCAGATTGTCGACTGTTCCCCCAGTCTTTATTGTTGTTGGTGGTGACCTTAGTGGCCTATATTTCTAGGTTCTTACCCAAGGTGACTGTGGAGGGGAAAGTCTTCACGGTACCTAGAATTGACGTTGACCAAACTCACTCAGGCTCCTTGGAGGGTATACCCACGATTATGTGTGGGAGCTTGCACCAGGGTGTAAGTCCGTTAAGCAGGTCGTCAGCATAACTTTTCCACCATAGCCCTGCCCCTTCTCATCTTGTTGTTACAACATTGGATTTCATCACCAACTAGTGGCTTCGAAATTAGAAGGTCTTGTTTGTTTGGTGTTTGCTTCCTAGATTTTGTTTACTAGCGCGTGTTGTTTGTTTCTCGAAGTTGACCATAGGATTTTCTTTGCAAAGTTTGTCACTCGTTTACAATAGCTCCTCCACATCATTCACGTAGAATGCATGGTTTATCTCCAGAGCATCTGGATGGTTCACAACGCTTGCCTACAAGCACCCCTGGAGGCTCTCCAACGTTGAGTGAAGCCACCGTTGTCACCACACCACAAGTGGAACGAACTGACTCTCTCGACTGTTTTCGAATTACAAATACTCGAGAGGATTCTTAGCGCCCTTTTAGACGATTGAATTCTTTTGGAGAATTAGTTGTTACTTCTTCTGGATCACCCGTTGGGCCTTTTTCCGGTGTAGAAGGCCAAGATCCTTTTTGGTCTGCAGGTGATTTCCGAAGGACCCTTTTTGGTTTTGGTTCACTTGTGGTCTCTGAAATCAACCCTCTGGTGTTTTCTGAGACAGAGACTGTACCGTTGAATACCACTTATCACTTTACTCTACCTGCCGAGATGGCCCATCTTGCGAATACTACGAGTGTCCCAACTGGGTTCACTACAGCTGGTCTTGATCGTATAAATACATAGTGAACGCCTGATGTCACTCTAACATTACCACCCAGATACCATGTGTTGAATGCCTTGTTGAATGATTCTATTCCAACACCTCCACAAACCCCATTTGGTACTCCTGGTGGTCCTTCTTTTTCTGGGCACCCTATTCCCGGTTTTATTCCGACACTCCCTCAATTTCCTTCTGGCAATCCTAGTGGCACTATACCATCTATTACACAAAACTTGCAGACTCCCATTGGTGGACAAGGTGGTACAATTCAACTTCCTCTTACCGGACGCATTCCAATTACTACTCCACCTTCGATTGGAACACAACTTCCGGATGGAACTCCGCCTACGATAGGGGGACCAACCCCACCTTTTGGACAAAATATACCTCCTACTTTGGCCCAGTATTGGAGTCAGATGATACAAAATCTTCCTCAAACGACTGGGGGGCAGCAGTTGCCTGTCCCTACTATAGGCCAACCATATCCAGGTATACATAATCCTATTTGGGGTACGAATGCTCAAACTCATGTCCCCACTCAAGGTTACAATTCCTCGAGTTACTATCCTCTCCAGCCACCACCCAATAATGTGCAGACTGCTTACGGTCCTACTGGTTTTCCTACATGACTTCCACCCCAAAGCCACTAGTACCCACAGGTGAATCGATAGTTACCTTTTCTCGCTACTTTGGATTTTCCAGATTTGTCTAGGATTTTAAATGATCCTATTCGTCACTCTCCCCAATGGCCTACTATGCCAGCCAAGCTTCCTTCAGACATTCCTAAATTTGACGACAAAGTGGGAGAGGAACCGAATAATCACGTTATGACTTTTCATCTATGGTGTTCATCCAACTCGTTGATGGATGAATCTGTTCGTTTACATCTTTTTCAACGAACCCTTACTGGTTCTACTGCGAAGTGGTATATTAAATTGCCACGAGATTTCTTCTCTGATTTCAACACCCTAGCTATGGATTTCCTTACACATTACCAGTTACTGATCCGTTCTGATACCAGGACTGAGATTTTGAATTCCTTCAAACAAAGTAAAGGCACTCATATATCTGATCATATCCATGAGTGGTGAAGGAGACGACATTTCATTAAACTTGAGCTCCCCGATCAGTTGCTGGCAGAATGGTTTACAAAATCCTTTGTGAATGAAATCGATAAGGAGATTTCCATGGGTGGTCTCATCATGGAAGAGCAGGCTATAAGTCATGCTTAATATCTTGATCTCATTTACTCACAGACGGGAACTCTTTATGATTTACTACCCGATTTACCTCGTCCTAATACTTCCAGCACTTCAACTACTCTAGCTGCCTCACATGCGGCTGACGGTGTGATTGGTACTGCCCAAGCCCAATCACATTCTGTTTCAAGAACAAACCCTAAATCTTCTTCTTCTAATGTTCAAAATGCTCCATCTCCTGCCACTCCCACCGGTAAAACTTCTGAGGTAAATGCTGTCCAATCTACCCCATTCGGTAAAAACAAATCTAAAAAAGGGAGAGGCAAGAATAAGGAGGGAAAAAATAATAACCCAGCCGAGAAAACTAAAACTACTCTTGTTGATGACTGGGATAAGTGCAAACCCTGATACCCTTGCCTTATTTGTGGTGATGATCTCTACACAAAGGATTGTCCAAGATGTGCCGAAGTCACTAAGTTCCTTCAGGGAACCCCAAAACCCCCTGCACCGACTGTCTTGTCCCAACCCTTCCCATCTCAACAATAGGCTCAGTTGGTCATTCACGACCAACCCTCCTCTTCTACGACATCTTATGTTTTGATGTGTACTAGTGATTCTAAGCAGAATAATGTTGCACTCACAACTCGCGCCAAAGATTATTCTCCATCTAAAGAGAAGGTTGATGATTTACCTCCTGCTTTGGTACAACCCTCTCCCGCGACTCCACCTACTAACGGTCCTCTTCATCTGGAACGACCGAGCCTCAACATAGTTCTGCAACCCCCCCTAAGGGTGTTGTACGGAAATCATCTTTCAATCCTCATGGTCGTGCGGCCCAGAACTACAGTATTGTTGAAGATCTGGCCCAAGCACCTTCAACGATGTCAACCCTTGAAGTCCTTCAAACTTGTCTTGCACAACGGAAGGCACTGTTGAAAGCTATAGGTGGAATTGACCCGACAGATACGAATTTAATAGTCTTTGACTTGGATGATCACATTCCAAGGTGACCCCCTCAACTCACGTTTCAAGTACAGGTTTTTGTCTCTGACAAGAACATTTTCCGAACTGTTATCGACGAGGGTGCCTCGACTTGTGTTATGTCTCTTGCTTTTTGGAAAGCCATTGGCTCTCCTCCTTTGAATGAATCCCATAACACTCTTAAAGCCTTCAATGGCTCCATTTTTAAGCCTTACGGTGTTCTTCCTTCGTTTCCTATCACGTTAGAAGGTAAAACGGTTCAAGTTGAAGTGGAATTCTTTGACGCTCCCCCTGATTATAATCTTCTACTTGGACGCAGCTGGATCGATTCCATGCGTTCAGTTGTCTCAACACTTTTCCATGTAGTACATTTCCCTCATCAAGGAAAGGTTATTACCGTTGACCAACTTGACTTTTTCAATTCTGATACTCGTACTGGCAACGTGCCGTTTATTGCTAAAACCCCGCCGGGTTATGAGAATGTCGGTGTAGGCCTTTTCAAGGACTCCTCGTTGATGGGTACTTTCCCCATTCCACCACCCGATGTTCCACACCCATCATTTGCTTCTATTAATATGATCTCCACCATGCCTCACGAACTTCCTGCATCTCATGACCCTTGAATTGTCCCTGACCCTGGAGATCATATTCGTTATGGCGACGAAATGCCGTTAAGTCTGGTTGAGTCCGCATATCATGCAATTCAATTGGAAACACCTTCTACCTCTTCTCTTGATGAGTTGTCTCCCGATCCTTTTCGTGTTATTTTTCCCACTGACAAGATGATCATGTCCATCATGGAGGAAACCCCTTGGGACGATGGGCATCATCGTTCCATACTCTTTCTGGAACAACACACTCTTGAGAACTACCAATGGATTTCGACTGCGTCGACCGTTGTTTTCATCTCGACCATTCCCGAATCTGCACATGATGTATTTGCCGAAGGGAACCTCAGTAATATCTCTCCCACGATTCCCATTGACATATCCATAAAACCTGGAATCATTGAAAATGTTCATATTGGAGCTTCATGTTCCCAAGACGAAATAGTCACTTATAAATCCCTGTTTAAAGAGTTTCGTGACATATTCGCCTGGAGCTACGAGGAAATTCCAGGTATCGACCCTGCAATTTTTGTACATGAGATAAAGACATATCTCGGCTCTAAACCCGTCCGACAACGCCTTCGTCCAGTTCACCCACGTAAAGCGGCTGCTATTAAACTCGAAGTTGAAAAACTTCTGAAAGCCATCTTTATTTATCTGGTGGCTCTTACAGAATGGGTTTCCAATCCTATTCCAGTTGACAAGAAAGGCGACAGTATTCGTGTATGTGTTGATTATAGGGATATTAACAAAGCTTGTCCCAAGGACAACTTTCCTACCCCCTTCGTCGATCAAATTGTCAATGACTGTGCCAGAAGTGAAATCTTCTCCCTCATTGATGGTTTCTCCGGCTATAATCAAATTAACATTGCTCCTGAGGATCAACATAAGACTACTTTTATTTGTCCTTGGGGTACTTTTGCCTATCGGAAACTCCCTTTTGGTCTTAAGAATGCGGGCGCAAATTTTCAACGCGCTATGTCTTATGCTTTTCATGATATAAAGCATATTGTTCAACCCTATTTAGACGATTTACCAGCTCATTCTTTGCATAGAGTTGATCACCCCACTCATCTCCCAGCCATTTTCGTTCGCTGTCGATTCTACCAGATACGTTTAAATCCTCATAAGTGCATTTTCTATGTAGAATCTGGCCGTCTTCTAGGTTTTATCGTTTCGCATCAAGGGATCTGGGTGGATCCTATTAAGGTTGAGGCGATTCCTAATCTCCCTCCTCCTTCTACACTGTTCCAGTTGAAAAGTTTGTGGGGGAAAGCAAAATTTCTTCGTCGTTTTATCCCTAATTATTCCGAGAACACTCGTGGTTTCACGCGGCTACTAAAGAAAGATTCAAAGTTCATCTGGGATACCATTGCCAACAATTTTTTTGAAGCTTTGAAGTTGTCCCTCACGCGATCTCCGCTTCTCTTTCCTCCCGATTACAGTCGCGATTATTTTCTTTATATCGCTGCCTCGGAGTACACTATTGGCATGGTTCTCGTCCAAGAGGATGATGTGCACGAAGAACATGTTGTTTATTACTTGAGTCAAAGTCTCACACCCACCGAAATCAAGTATCAACATGTTGAAAAACTGGCCTTGGCTATTGTTCAAGCTGTCCAACGCTTCCGACATTATATCCTCTCACGCAAGACTACGGTGATTTCTCATTGCAACCCTATGCAACATATTTTGACACGTCAATTGCTAGGGGGAAAATACTCCAAATGGATTTTCATACTCCAGGAGTTTGACTTGGAATTCGATCGTGCCAAGTCTAAGAAATCCTTAGTTTTTGCTGATTTGATATGCGATTTTCCTCATTCAGCAACGGAAAATGTAGCAGTAGATTCATTACCCGATGAATCTCTTTTCCTTATTAGCATTGACGATCTTTGGTATGAGGATATCATTATATATCTCTAAACCTAGACTTTCCGACCTGCTTTGTCTAGTACTGAATGATGTCACATACGCTATCAAGCTCGTCAATACATTATCCTTGGAGTCCTCTTTAAGCTCTTTTCAGACTCTCTAAACATGAAAAGATCACCGAGCGACCTTGATATTTTCACGCTCGATAAAGTATTTGAAGTACGCGTCTGGTGAGCAATAATTTATCTCTTTTTCAGTCTCATCCAGACTATTTTACAAAAAAGGAACTGAGAGAGTTCTCTTTTAAGTGTTTTTCCAAACTCTATAATCTTGAAAAACCTTCAAGTTTTCTATCTCTGGACTCGTTAAACATACATTGACAGATCCGTGATGGGACCGAACCACTCCTTCTTAGGGTTCGTTAAACATACTCCGAGGGACTCGTCCGAAGGATGAGCTTACATCAACAAGCATATGTTATCCTCCTCAAGCTTGCGTAAAAATAAAGATGTACTCGCCAGAAATGGTGGGGGAAAATTTGGGAAAGGGATATGTTTTCATCATCGTATTGATTGGCAGTAAGTGTCTCTCTTGAACATGACACCCCCTATTCATTACATATGAAACCGGTTTGGGAAATCCATTTGCCTCTCATTCGATTTGCTACAAGGTAATTCCCTGTGTCGTCTTTGAGTCAATGCTGCCAAATCATTGGTCGTGTCGTTCATATGTTCAAGAGAAGTCCATCTAAAACCTATATTGAGTCGACAATCTGTAGTTATCCATTCTCTCCGTGTCGGCCTTCCCTGTGTCCAAGTCCTACTCTGTTTCACTTTCAAAATTTGTTACTCATTTCGTGTCATTGATGGGGGATACATCAAGGCCCTCCTGTGACAAGTTTTGTTCCGTCGACTTCAGTTCATTATCCGGAATCAAGACTTAGAAATTATTTAGTAACTTGGAGCTTGCATGCCTCAATGATAGGTTTCCTCGTTTTCGACGGTGGGTTTACATCATTGACCCCTGATCGAAAGATTCCATTGGATGTTCAACTTCAACTCATTTATTCACACTCGATGGATTGTACTATGGTACCTTGGGAGTCATTGACATCAATGGTGATTTCCCTCGCACTTGTTAACGGTTTCATCAATGACCGGTAATCAAGTGGTTTCTACCATGTTCGACTTCGACACATGTAATCACATGGTTAGATTCGTACTTTGGGTGACGAGATTGAAGACCCTGGATATCATATTTGCGATCCAGGTTGCAATGGAGTATGTATAATTTGCGACACATAGATCCACTGTGTATGTATCGTGGCTATGTCGTCTTGATGTGAAATTTCTCGCATAGATCCACAGTGTATTCCGGTGGCTATGCTATATTTTTACGGCATGGATCCACAGTGTATGATTGGTGGCCATGACCCATGTTCATAATGTCATCACTCTGTGATCTGAGTATGGGAATGCCTACCTCAGAATTGATATATATGATATTCTGTAGATTCTTAATTGTTCACAGGTTTCCGATTAGATGTGCTTCTGGTTCTCGACACACACATGCAGCTTACAAAGTCTATCGACTGTCACTGGTTCCACTCTCATACTTTGGGGGGGAATTCTGTTACCCATGATTTTGGTCATCATGATGGTTTATTGATGATGGTGTACTCAGGCTCTTCATAAGAACTTTCTCCTGAGAAAAGTTACTTTCCTCTATTTCCAGAAATATCATTTTGGAAGGAGGTTCGCAGGCTACTAGTATATTTTCCTGCGAGAATGACCTATTCTCGTAGGCTTCCTTAAGCAAGGATGCGAGAAGTTCGCACTGTGTTGAACTGCTAGGGTGTGAACTCTTTCTAAAGAAAGGAAAAAGATGAATTCTCGATGCTTCTAGAAGGGAATCTTCTAGAAGGATGAGATGGCATTTGAATGGTTATCCTAATACTGGATTCCCTGATATTTTGGGATCATTCTTATCCAAGTAACTAATTCATTCTCTCATATATATTGAGAGAATTCTCATGGAAAAGGTTAAGCAAGGTTAAGCAAGATTCATTGGAGAATTATTCAAAGAATTGTGTGAAGGATTGAAGCTACAGTAGCTAGGAAACACCAGCAAGGATATCATAAGGGTTTTTGATCTTCTTCATGCAAGTGAGCAAGTGTGTGTGTCAGAGCCAAGGGCCATCGAAAGGAAGTTTGTGACATCAAGGCTCAGGTTGTAATATTTACTTTCCATTAATATGATACAGTAATATGTCCATTTCCCATAAAGCTATTTCCACTTTATTGTATAACTCCTTGATCATATACATAGATTGACTGTTGAATAGATTGTGCTTTCTTCACTTTGGTTGGTTTGTGTTGTCTTGGTCTTGATTGCACAAGAGCACTGAAGCAAAGTGGGAGAAACAAAGATCATAGGAACCGATAACAAGGTATATTATTATTTCTAACCTCCTAATTAATTCAATAGTCAAAATCTAGGGAAAGAGTATTATTCTGTCTTGCTTTGTTCTAGATCCAGGTGGATCTAGGGAGATCGGTTTGTGTCTGCACTTATGGATTTATCCAATAACATAGATCTGTGTCCCATCTAGGTTGTAGACACTTGAGTCCTGCAATTCCCCTTGCTTCTACCTCGGGTGAGACTTCATCTGCTTCGTAGGTGTTTTCGGAAGGGTCGGTAGTTAGGGTTTTGTTGGTGCATTGTTGAAGCGTTGAAACCTGGGTCTGCCCCTCTGCCAACAAATGGTTCTGTTGCTAGGACCTGAAACTGTGATTGCTGGGAACTGAAGAAAGAAGAAAGCTCTGTGCATAGATCTGTTGTTGTAGTGTGCAGTAGTCTACTTGACTTGCGAAGCTCTGTGCTAAGAAAGGAACCTGATCTGAAGAAAAGAGGTAAAATCTTAAAGCTTTGTGCTCTGATGAGGGTAAGATAAATGGAAATTTTTGTTTTGGAAGTATGAATCTAGGTATGCTTGATAGATTTTGTCCTAGTCAAAAAACTAGGGCACAAATAGAAGAAAGAAAAGTTGATTTGAATAGATATGATAGAAATAGTGAAATATATGTTATTCCTATGCATAGAAAGAATTTTTGGACTAATAAGTGGATGCAGGAACCTAGAAAGAATTTTTGCAGATTGCAAGTCCAGTACTGTTATCCTAGTGCGTAGTACAAGAAAGGTTGGGGATATTTTAAAGGAAAGAGAGGATTGACATTATGTTATAATTGCAGAAGACTAGGACATCTTGCTAAGGAATGCCCTGTTATAGGTCCTATTTGTCTTGGTTGTAAAGTTGTTGGTCATGAGGTTTTTGATTGCCCTAGAATGATTGCTAAAGTTGAAAAGATGAATCTGAGCTAAGAAAACTATGAAGAAGGTAAAGAAACTAAGGATATGTTAGAAAACCAGAAAAAATGAGAGACCCCATTATTACAGATGAAAGAAACATTGAATGATCATAGAGACACCAGTTTACAAAAAGATCTTAAAAGAGAAGCAGTGTATAGAAACAAGAATAGGAGACTTTGACATAGAATGTGTTTTGGATGAGGAAACCCAGGTGAATATCATGCCAGAAAGCACTTGGGAAATTTTGGGAAAGCCTGCTATGGTTCCTTCATTGGGAGGGATAGGATTGTTTAAAGGAAAGTTGATAACCCTATGTGAAATACTTACTCATGTACCTATGATTTCCCATGGAACATCGACATAAGAAGAATTTGAGGTCATTAAGTTTGTTGAGAACAATGCTCCTTTTGCACTTTTTCTAGGAACGACCTGGATTGAGAAAGATCATATCTGAAGGAAAGAAGAGGAAGAAGTTGCAGAACAAAAAAACCAAGAATTAGGGGACTTTTTAGCCAAGAAAATAGAGCGACTAATAGAAGAACAGGAGGACTAGTCGAAGAAGTAGAAGGCTATCAAGGTTAAAAGAACGCAAGAAGGCTTACAAAACCTATCCATGCAGGAGAGAAGAACACCTACCCCAGAAGAAGTAAGAGAAGAGGTACTACACTCGAACCCTTTGAATGACCCTCAACAGTGTGAAATCCCTTTACTAGGAGAAAATATGAATAAGAATGGAAAGAGGAACCTAGAGACTCAGATCATAGGAAAGAAGGCCATAAATCTTAGTAAGAAAAATTAGAAAAATTGCAGGAAGTTCAAGAGAGGACTTCGCAGAAAAAAGGCTTACATAACTTAAACTTCATCGGAATAGCAGAACAACGCAGAATGACACTTCACCATGGCAAAGCTATATGATTGTTGGAGGTGTCCTAACCAATAGAACGACACTCCGGAATGGCTAGAAACAAAGTTATTGTCGGAAAGATAGCCATTGGACCATTGGGACCGTACCATGATAGATGGAATCGTATTGATTGAGGCATACCTACCCATTGGATAAGTTTGTTATGACGTTGCTTATTTATTCCATCGAATGCCTCATCGGGGACACTTTTGCAAACTGAGAAATTCGAGCTAACAAAGAAATATTTTCTATCATGCTGTTCTTTTGAGACCTCATTATCCATTTTTCTTACCTTGAGCACCCACTCGCCCACCCGATATATTTGATCATGAGCGTGCATGTCGGGTGACCTTAGTGTAGTATAGAAGTTTGTGGAGGAGATATTAATAGACCTTATGGCTGAGAAATTCATGTCTGCAGAAGTACAAGCCTCATCGACGAAAGGATTGCAAGCATCCCCCTCGAGTGGACATCAATCTAGTCCATCCTAAACCGTGATGGAAAAGAGAAGCAAGCACCGCGATGATCTTGCGAACGCAAAGTAGATCCCGTCGGTCTTTCCCGACTACATCCCGCCTTTGGCTGGCACAGTTAGTTGTGACAGCATCCCAATATATTTTGAGTACACACTCATCACGGTGTACCTCCCGAAAGTGATACGCACAATAGGACCGAAGTTGGGACTGATCCCAGCTCTTAAGATAAGTGATTTTAACCTCGGTGATAGGAAGAATTATGGAATGCTCGTGTTTCATAGATACTTGACAAAGACGATTGGGAAGAAGCCTAAGATAGTTCCCCAACCGTGGATCAAGGAGATCGCGAGGTCAACTATCTTAAATGTGATGAAGATACCACACTTCAGCAGACATCAGGAGGTTAACATGTGTGTTAAACTCCTCCTTTCATGCTTCCATGGTAGGTACTTGTGGTTGGATAGGTGCATCACTATGGATCCGATGCTGATCCACCTCATTGCTAGAGTAAGAAAGTAGGGACTAGACCCTCAGAAATTCTACCTAGGGAAGGTTGCAGATCGCTCCTTGGCGCAATGAATAAAGGAGGCGTATGGCGATGTGGAGAAAGGGAAGCGAGGCTACAAGGTGGCCTCCATCGAAGATGGTGTAGTGCACCTAGATTGTTAGTTGATAGCAGGCAAGATCATCAGGAAGAATAGACCGACACAAGTCGTGAGGTTCGTTTTCGACCTCGTAGGGAAGTGCGTTGAAGGGATGCAGATGAACTGGGTGAGCTACCTCGTCAATGAGTTGGAGAAGGACTGTCATGAAGCGTAGGACCAAGGTTATGAATTCCACTTCAGCTCGCTGTTGATTCTTATAGCATTTGTCACTTGGGATATGCCAGAGGGAGCGAAATTCCCTGAAGTCAAGCCATCCAAACCACTAGCCGCGAGGTTCACCACCTTGTGGTATTCAAGCGATATGGAGAAGCAGTGGCAGTCGAACGTTGTCTTCCACACTTACTACTTACAACTCACACGGGCCATTAAATCTTTCCCCTGAATGACGTCTAATACACTCCATCGGTTTAGGCCATTAGCAAATTTTTACGCAGACCAACACTTCATATATATCACCATGCGCAGGGACGTAAGCAAGAAGGAGATGCAATCGTACTACAAAATGACTGAGGAAGATATGGAGGAAATAACCAAGGAATGGCCTGCATAATTCCTTGTACTAGTCAAGAAGACAGAGCTGTCTGACACCAACATCATCAGAAGTCCTTTGGTCACCCAGGAAGAGTATGATGGATCGAGTAGTGCTAAGAAGAAGAATAAGAAGGAAGAAGTGCAGGACATAAACAATGCATCAGAGGAAACTGCATCTGATTCACCTGGAGGAGGAGGAGGCGATGAAGTAAACCAAGAAGAGGAAGGGGAAGAAGACAAGCAGGAAAAGGGTGAAGTAACACCGCCAAAGGATCCCCTTACAGAGGCTGAGACTTCAAAGAAAAGGAAGCTTTCTCCAAAGAAACCCTCAGCATGAAAGAAGAGCCTCATGAATAATCCTCAGTCATAGAATGTGCTCACAGTGGATGATATTGACCTCATCATCACATCTATAGAAAATACTTTGGATGATATCTTGTAGCGAAATGAAGCAAAGCAAGAAATGATGTATGAAAGAATCAAGGAAGATATTAAAGGGGTACAACAAGCTCTCTATTTGAACCATGCAGAGTCTACTACGCCATCATCATCAGAAGGTATAGAATTGGGGGATGAGCCTACCCAACTACGCAGTTTAGCAGATGTGACAGAGGCTCGCCTTCGATGAGTACAAGAAGAAAAAGAACAGGCCACAAAGGCCTTGAAGCAAGCAAAAGAGGAATACCTAGATAAACTTCATGTTGCGGAGCAAGACAAAGAAGACATTAGAGCGAAGTTGAAGGAGGACATAGAGTAGATCCAGAGAGAAAAAGACAAGTTGCTCGCAGAGCAGACTGTGATCAAAGAGGCAGTGGCTAGAGAAATTCGCTCTGTGTTGGGCTTGGCCCAAATGGAAGATGAGACAACTGAGACCCATGTAGGGAAGCTCACTGAGGCCATTCAATAGCTTCAAGTAAGAGTAGTCAAGTTAGAACTGCAAGCAATGTCAATCACTTCACAAGAAGTGCGAGACCACAGTGAAGAAATTGCAAGGATTGCAGTAGAAAGAGTCAAGGCATTGGCTTTGAAATGTAAGAAACTAAGAATTCGAAGTGTGCAGACCTATGAGGGCCTTGCAGAAGACCCAAAATTGAGAACATTGGAGGCACAACTCTAGGAAGCGAAGCAACAGGTGTCGATCGTGCAAGTGCAGCTGAACCAACTTACGGCCGTTGAGAAAATGAAAAGGTCACAGGAGCAGCACGTAGTTCAGCAGCAGGTCACTACCATCCAGAGAAGGATGATGGAGGTGACACAATGACTACAGTCGATGTAGGAAAAAGCCTGCACACTCTTTGAAGAGATTGAGGGACAAGGATCATAATTGGAATAGGTGGTTGCCACAGTGGAACAATGCCTCGAAGGGCCTGTCACCGAGCAAGTCATTCAGGAGTGCATCGAGTAGGAGGCTATGGTGAACCAATAAGTCAAGGCAGCTTGAGCTAAGCTCGAGGCCTTCGAAGATGAGTTTCCCATATCAGAGTGACTCCGGATGAGTCGCAAGTGAGTGTTGGGGGCTTGTTGGCCCTCGACCAAGTTTTGTGGAAGCGTTGGTCATGTTTGACCATTTTTGGAGCTTCGACAGGCTGATCGAAGATGGAGTGCCCAAGCGAAGTGAAGATCATGGGATATCAGCCTTTTTGTGGGATTTTTGGATTTTAGGGTTTATGTAATGGGTATGGGATGTCGACCCATGGGTTTACCCATTTTTAGGCCTTGTTATCCCCACTTTTAGGGATAACTAGGAGATCATGTCTCGAGGCCCATAGGTCCTAGACATGGAGTACCCAGAGAAGGATTAACTTTAACATGGCCCTAAAAGGCCCACCTTTTCTTTCTTCCAACACCCTTACCCTGTCAGTAGAAACATCCATCACCATCGGCTTGGTTTTGTGTCAGAGATGGTTCTTGCTCCATGAGGTAATTGGTCCAGGTATCATGGTATGTGTCACTTTGATCATCAAGACCCTTGAATATGTGAATCTGATTCCTTTTGTTTCTAACAATGATTGGATCTTACACTTTCCCACTTGACCATGTCTGGGGGAATTGAAAAGGTGCCCTAGTAAGCCTATGACTGTAGGTTTTGGTTTGCCACTGGAGTTACTTTTGAAAATCCATCGTTCGCTCCCATCACAACACTTTTCATCTTATTTCCCGCTCACCTATCCCATTCCATTTGTTTAGGCACTGGGTTGACCTACTTTTAGGACTACACCTTATCTCATGGGAAGAATGGGCTAAAGGCCCAAAAGGTAAAAACAAGTTGGTAAAAGATAAAATCCTAAGAACAAACCTTGAGATGCTTCGCCCAGGGATCCCCGAGAAAGCAATAAAGGGATTTTCATCAAGAAACAAGAGGGACCCAGAAAAATAATAAAACAAGACCTAGTTAGAGGATAAGGGGTCTCATCATGAGCCAACCTATTAGGTCCATGGGTACCTAGAAATATGACATTACCACCGGCTGGTTACCATGCCAGGGTAGTGACCTTTGGTTACATGGCCAAGGGAAAGGGGGTCTCATCATGAGCCAACCTTCTCATTTTTGTGAAAGTATTTGTGGGTAACGTTTTCACCACTAGTCACCATGCTAGGACAGTGTCCCTTGATTATCTCTTGAAGAAATAAGAATAAAGGAATAAAAGAATAAAAATAAAAGGCATGAATGGGCTTGGAAAAATTGCATCCAGGACAAGTACAACTCGCCTTCTACAAAGGCACCCATAGGTAAAGCTTATCATCCTCTTCCCCCCATTGCACCCACCTACTTGGACATCCCTTGACCACATCACCTAATTACATGGCTTAGATGAGGTATATTCTAGAAACTTTCCTTCTCCAGTGGACACTAGCCCAATAGGATGCCCTGCCCTTTTCTCCAGATTTATATTGCAGGATTGTGTAATGTTTTTGAGCTTTTGACTTATGTATTAGGGATTATATGCACGTGTTTAATAATATTGATGATGATATGTGATTGACATTGCTATGATCCCTGTGACTGATGAGCCCATGGAGGGCATAGCTATTGATGTGCAGAACCATGCTCGACAGACATGTACCATTTTGGACCAGTACACATGGGGAGATGATCAGTTTAGACCTCCATTGGTTTGAAGAGCCCATCAAATGGATGTTGAGACCCCATCAGGGGGCAGATACAGGACAAAGATGAATTAGGGGCTTTGCACCAGAGAAGAGGAGGACGTTCCATCAGGGGCACTTTGGTAGGGCTTGACCCATTTTCAGTGGAATGTTGGCTCTAGATGGTCTGGGACATCACCAAGAGGCTTATGACATCATCATGAGCATGTTGGCAGATGGACAGGGAAGTTGGCACATGTGGCATCCTGGAGAAGCTGAAGGAGGGCTAATGTCTTGCTTCAGGAGGCTGCATTTTCCCTAATAGGGGCTAACATCACCCTAGAAAGGGGTGATGTCTCACCTTTTGCATGTTCAGGGTTTTAATTTAGCATTTAATGTAAAAACAATATGATTTTAGTATTTTGGCATTGTCGGCCTTTTTCATGACCTAAAATGTAAAATTAGGTCATGGTATTGTATAAATGAAGGATTTTCAGCTTCATTTTTTCATCATCTCTCACTCACTCATTAGTGAGGTATGAAATTTGCACCCTCTCTTGGGTTATTGGCTGATTTAGTGATGCGCACTTGTTGAAGGAAGATATTCTTTGCATATTTTGGCATTTCTCTTGATGGAGTGTTACAACTAGGGTTTGATATGCTTTTCTTGGTGATATGTAAGTATTTTTCTGCAAAACTTCTTGATTGAATGGTTTCATTACTTATTTCTTTCATATGTTTATAATTTTTTTGAATAAACCCTAGGTGACAAGCACACAAATAGGTCCTTGTCTCATGTCCCCATTGCGAGAACTTTTAGCCATTGATTGAAGAAGGAGAGAGCCTAGTCGTAGCTACACTCTCATTTTCTCTTCATTTGTCTAGCCGTACTGTTTACAAGATGAGAAGAAGGAGACACCTTAAAGCCTAGCTCTTCTACACTTTGGGCTGATTTTTCTAGGGTTTTCTGGTAGAGCCTTGCTGTAGAAACACTTTGCTTCATTAAACCCTCTTGTCTTGGTTTTATGCTATCTTCATCTAGCTGTAATTTCCATTGACCTAAGGAAGGAGGAGAGAGCACTGAGGCCTTGCCATAGCAACACCAGAGTGAGCCTCTCTCCCCTAGGGTTTTGATTTTGAGGCCTTGCTATAGCAACACCTCAAAAATTCTCCCTCTAGTCCTTGGCATTTTTTACCCTTTGCTTCCTTTAGCTCTTGGATCCTTCACTTTTGACTCCATTAACCCTAAGGCACTGATCTAAAGACTTCTTGCTTTGTAGTGAACCTGATCACAACAACTTTCAAAAATCTTGAATCAAACCCTAACTACTAACCCTAACCTAGAAATTAACCTAACTAACCTATTGTTGTCATCATCTATTTCTATTATCATCATTGTGCAGCTAATGTTTTATTTATAAGCAATTGAATGGTAGTTAAAGGCATAAATTGAATTGAGTATTGATCTATTACATTGAATTCCACATCTTTCTAGAATTTATAGGAGAAGTGAGATATTTATCATTTCTATTTTATAAACATTGAATTCATCAATATTTATTGTCAAATTACTTATATGTGTATTAGATAGTCATTGATTTACATGAAGTACTAACTAAGTGAGCAAAATTGCAAATATCAGTTTCTTGTTGCTTTGTTCTCAGGCAGGGATTCTACTTGGTTATTGCCTCTAGTTATCTTTATTGGCTGTAAGCCAGACTATCTGCTTGATGGTGACTTGTGAGGGGGAAAAAGTATCTTTGTCTTATAATCCTTTTCCTTATCAAAGCCCCAGGTCACCAGGGACGTCTCCCTTGGGCCTTACCACCCTAAACATAAATAACCCTCCTATCGAGGTAACATTGGGTAGGATTGGTTCCAGTTACGCCAATTTACCTCTTCAATCTTTAGCGATTTATCCTTGCTAAAAACTGTGTGATAACATTTTGGCACCATTGTCGGGGAACACTGAGTCAAACCTTCCTCAAAATGACAACTTTTTGGTAAGACTTGCCTCTAGAATATTTATCTAACAAGCTTACCTGGCGACTCCACATTGGGTGTTTTCCCTTATCCTTTGATAGTTTCAAGAAAACTATCTAGCGACTCCACAAATAAAAAAGAGGTACAATAATCCTCCTCAGTCTTTTAGAAGGAAGCCTCCCCGAAACTCTCCTGTTGTAAAATCACTTTTTGGAGGAAAGCTCCCTTTGAAAACCATGTCTAGCTCAACAACTCAGACCAATACAATGAACCGCCTAACAACCAAAGACAATGGTCATCTACTCTTTTCAAATCGCTAGACCTATCAACCATACCAGGCTGCCCTAGGAAAATGCCACCCAAGTATGAAAAGTGGTTGCCTAAATTTACCGACACTAATGCAATCAGTGTCGAAGAACACATGAGCAATTTTTGGGTGTTTTTTCAGCTTCATCCTATTAGTGATGATGTTGAAGACTTGGTCATGAAATTGTTCTCTGCTACCCTCCTTGATGCTTCAAGGCATTGGTACCTAAGCCTTCCCAATGGTATTATTAAAACCATGGAAAAACTAGAAGAATCTTTTCTCAAGAGATGGAGTGTCAAATAATATCCTAACATGCTTCTTACCTGACTAAATTCCCTTTGGAAACACGAGAATGGATCTATTCGGGAGTTTCATACTAGGTTTGAGAGTTTACTACAAAATATCCTTGCAATCCATCATCCAAATGGTGATTACCTTGCGCATATCTATACCAAGTATTTCAATGGCCAACTAGGGTATCTTCTTAGGGACAAAAACCCCCAATCGATCCAAGAAGACCAAGAGATCGCTACTAAAATTGAGGGCAACCTCATTTCATCTAAGATTGATACTTTTGCAAATCCAAGGGGGAAAATGGACACCAAACCAAAGATACTCCACAATACTGAACCTACTTTAGACTTGTGCGCCAGTATAGAGAAATTATAAGCTTCCATGGATGGTATCATTAAGAATCAAGAACTAATGATGAGTAGGATTGTCAACTTGGAGAGATCCCAAAGCCAAGATCCTAGGGTTCCGTAAAAGGTCAATTTCAAAAGGGGAACCAATTTTATAAACCAAAGAATGAACAAGAAGTTCCAAACACTTTAGCCCCTACAAACGTTGTGGACGAAGAACCTTGGTGCCTAGAATGCAGTGAAGCACATTGGGAGCATGAATTTCCCTATAACAATGATGGTCATCAACAAGTGAACAATATAGGCCATGTCATTGAAGGTCCTCAAATAAATATGACTGCATAAGAGCATCAGGAGGGCATGAAAGAAGCAGCCAGGTTGGCTAGAATGGCAATAATAAACAACCTAGACCAGGAATCAAAAGAGAAGTTTAAGAAACAAGAATTCTAGGTGTATAGAATAAAGAAGATAAACCAACCCACCTCTACCATTCCTTTGGCAACACAAATTAAACCCCCACCATTGGACCTACTTCTCCCTAAGACATCCAAAACTGATAGGGTTGACTTGAATTTTGACTTGGAGGGGACGTTGTCCAATATGCATGTAACCATCCCTCTTAAAGAAGTCATAAAGGTACCATCTATCAAAGAATGTTTTGACAACTTTTTTCAAGGATCAGATGGACCCATGAACCCTCCTATCATGCTGCAAGATGATCACTTTAGGTTCTGATATGATGAGCATCCTCCCTTCTTCATGACCTTGATAATGAATAACAAGAACCTCAACAACTGCATACTGGATTCAGGGGTCGGTGATAACATGATGTCTCTCAAGGTCATGTAACAAATAGGATTGAATGTCACATGACCATACAGGAATGTATGTGGTTTTGAATCTAAAGCCATACCCACACATGGGGTGATTGAGAATGTCCAAGTTTGCCTTAAATAATACCCCGAGAAAATCATCCACATGGACATAGTGGTCGTAGATGTACCAGATGTATGGGGGATGTTATTGTCTAGGAAGTTTGCTGAAAATATAGAGGGTACTCTTGAGATGGACCTCACTTATGTGAATATACCCTTGAAACATGGAACCATGGGTCATCTCCCAAATGTACCTGTGACTACAAATCATGTGCAAGAGCCTAGTGATCCCATCAAAGATGACAAAGCACATGACGAAATCATACAAAATATTCATTAGTATTCTCCAAATGACATTCCCTTTGCAATAGAGGAAGACTTTGATCAGATTTAGTGGCCTAAGAAAGAGGAATACCAACAACTCCTAGACAAGTACAAAGACAAGGAGACTGGGACTATGAAGATACTAGAGAAAGAAGAAGAAGATGTACAGATTCATCCATACTAGTAGGAAGTGTTAACAGCAGAATCCCACCACCCTCCCTCCACACAATACACTAGGGTCATCCAAGGGACAACTAAGTATAAGATCAGGAAGTACAAGAAAGGGGACATAGTATGGATGTGGGATACCCAGAAAGGAAAGCCAACCAATTTCAAAGGAATCACTCAATCATGGCTCAAACCTTTCAAAGTTGGAAGAGAATCAGTTGATGATTTCTACTATGTGTCCACTTTGGAAGGAAGAAGGTGCCCATTACTGATCAGTGGGCACCTCCTCAAACCTCACCAAGGTGGGGGAACCTAACTTCATAGGTAAGTGCAGGTAAGTAGGCATTCTTGCATTCGTGTATTATGCCATTTGCATTGCATGATAGTTTTCTTTCATATTCACATTATTGATTGCTTTATTTCAGTCTTATATACATATATATATGTTGGGGTGGCATTACCACCCCAATTGGTTATTTCTGTTTTCTATTGAGATCAAGAAGATAAATAGGTTATGCCAGAGATGCTGAGATTCTCATGTGCTCTATGGTGAGCACATGTCCCTGAGTTTGATCCAGATGTCATCCCCACTTTTAGAGATAACTAGGAGATCATGTCTCGAGGCTCACAAGTCCTAGACATGGAGTACTAAGAGCAGGATTGACTTTAGAATGGCCCTCGAGGGCCCACCTTTTCTTTCTTCCAGCACCCTTATCTTGTCAGCAGCAACATCCATCACCATCGGCTTGGTTTTGTGTCAGAGATGGGTCTTGCTCCATGAGGTAATTGGTCCAAGTATCATGGTATGTGTCACTTTGATCATCAATACCCTTGAATATCTGCATTTGATTCCTTTTGTTTCTAACAATTCTTGGATATTACACTTTCCCACTTGACCATGTCTGGGGGGATTGATAGGGTGCCCTAGTAAGCCTGTGTCTGTAGGTTTTGGTTTTCCACTGGGGGTACTTCTGAAAATCCATCATTTGCTCTCGTCACAACATCACTTTTCATCTTGTTTCCTGCTCTCCTATCCCATTCCACTTATCCGGGCATTGGGTTGACCTACTTTCAGGACTCCATCTTATCTCGTGGGAAGAAGGGGATAAAGGTCCAGAAGGTAAAATCAAGCTTGTAAAATATATAATCCTAAGAACAAACCTCAAGATGCTTCGCCCAGGGATCCCTGAGAAAGCAATAAAGGGCTTCTCAACAATAAAACAATAGGGACCCAGAAAGATAAGAAAACAAAACCTAGTTAGAGGATAGGGGGTCTCATCACAAGCGATCCTATTAGGTCCATAGGTACCTAGCAGTATGACATTACCACCAGCTGGTTACCATGCCAGGGTAGTGACCTTTGGTTACATGGCCAAGGGAAAGGGGGTCTCATCATGAGCCATCCTTCTCATTTCTGTGAAAGTACTTGTGGGTAACATTGTCACCACTGGTCACCATGTCAGGGAAGTGTCCCCTGATTATCTCTTGAAGAAATAAGAATAAAAGAATAAAAGAATAAGAATAAAAGGCATGAATGGGCTTGGAAAAATTTCATCCAGGACAGGTGCAACTCACCTTCTACAAAGGTACCCACATGTAAATCTTAGCATCCTCTGCCCCCCATTGCACCCACCTGCTTGGAAATCCCTTGACCACATCACCCACTTACATGGCTTAGATGAGGTCTCTTCTGGAAACTTTCCTTCTCCAGTGGACACTAGCCCAATAGAATGCACTGTCCTTTTCTCTAGACTTGTATTGCAGGCTTGTGTAATGTTTTTGAGATTTTGACTGATGTATTAGGGCTTATATCCATGTGTTTAATAATATTGATGATGAGATGTGATTGACATTACTATGATCCTTGTGACTGATGAGCCCATGGAGGGCGTAGCTATTGATGTCTAGTACCATGCCTGATGGACATGTACCATTTTGGACCGGTACACATGGGGAGATGATCAGGTCGGACCTCCATGGGGCTGAAGAACCCATCAGATTGATGATGAGACCCCATCAGGTGGCAAAGACAAGATAGAGATGGATCAAGGGGTTTGCATCGGAGAAGAGGAGGATGTTCCATCGGGTGCACTTTGGCAGGGCTTGACCTAGGGGGATTGACCCATTTTCAGTGGAATGTTGGCTCCATATGGTATGAGACGTCACCGGGAGGCTTATGAAGTCATCATGAGCATGTTGGAAAATGGACAGGGTAGTTGGCACGTGTGGCAGCCTGGAGGAGCTGAAGGAGTGATAACGTCTTGCTTCAGGAGGCTGCATTTTCCTTAATAGGGGCTAACGTCACCCTAGAAAGTGGTGATGTCTCACCTTCTACTTGTTTATGGTTTTAATTTAGCATTTAATGTAAAAATAATATGATTTTAGTATTTTTTCCTTGTCGGCCTTTTTCATGACCTAAAATGTAAAATTAGGTCATGGTATTGTATAAATGAAGGATTTTCACCTTCATTTTTTCATCATCTCTCACTCACTCATTAGTGAGGTCTGGAATTTGCGCCCTCTCTTGGGTTATTGGCTGATTTAGTGATGCGCACTTGTTGAAGGAAGATTTTCTTGGCATATTTTGGCATTTCTCTTGATGGAACGTGTTACAACTAGGGTTTGCTATGCTTTCCTTGGTGATATGTAAGTATTTTTATGCAAAACTTCTTGATTGAATGGTTGCATTACTTATTTCTTGCATATGTTTATAATTTTTCTAAATAAACCCTAGGTGACAAGCACACAAGTAGGTCCTTGTCTCATTTCCCCATTGAGAGAATTTTCAGCCATTGATTGAATAAGGAGAGATCCTAGCAGTAGCTACACTCTCATTCTCTCTTCATTTTGCTAGTTGTACTATTTATAAGCTGAGAAGAAGGAGACACCTTAAATCCTAGCTCTTCTACACTTTGGGCCAATTTTTCTAGGGTTTGTTGGTAGAGCCTTGCTGTAGAAACACTTTGCTTCATCAAACCCTCTTGTCTTGGTTTTATGCTATCTTCATCTAGCTGTGATTGCCATTGACCTAAGGAAGGAGGAGAGAGCACTGAGGCCTTGCCATAGAAACACCAGAGTGAGCCTCTCTCCCCTAGGGTTTTTATTTTGAGTCCTTGTTGTAGTAACACCTCAAAACTTCTCCCTCTAGTCCTTGGCCATTTTTACCCTTTGCTTCCTTTAGCTCTTGTGTCCTTCACTTTTGACTCCATTAACCCTAAGGCACTGATCTAAAGAATTCTTGTTTTGTAGTGAACCTAATCACAACAACTTTCAAAAATATTGAATCAAACCCTAACTACTAACCCTAGCCTAGAAATTAACCTAACTAATCTATTGTTGCTGTCATCTATGGCTATTATCATCATTGTGCAGCTAATGTTTTCTTTATAAGCAATTGAATGGTAGTTAAAGGCATAAATTGAATTGAGTATTGATCTGTTACATTGAATGCCACATCGTTCTAGCATTTATTGGATAAGTGACATATTTATCATTTCTATTTTATAAACATTGACTTCGTCAATATTTATTGTCAAATTGCTTATATGTATATCAAATAGTCATTGATTTACATGAAGTACTAACCAAGTGAGAAAACTTGAAGATATCAGTTTATTGTTGCTTTGTCCTCGGGTAGGCATTCTACTTGGTTATTGCCTCCAGTTATCTTTATTGGATATAAGCCAGACTATCTGCTCAGTGATGGATTGTGAGGGGGAAAACTTATCTTTGTCTTATAATCCTTTTCCTTTTCAAAGCCCCAGGTCACTAGGGACATCTCCCTTGGGACTTACCACACTAAACAGAAAGAACCCTCCTATCGAGGTGACATTGGAAAGGATTGGTTCTAGTTATGCCAATTTGCCTCTTAAATCTTTAGCCTTTTATCCTTGCTACAAATTGCACGATAACAGAGCCCTTTTGTAATGTATAAATAAGTGGTTGAGCGACGTAAGAGGTCTAATTTTGCTAAGTGCAAGTTCGATCTATGTGATTGTAGTGATACTTGGCTTAGTGCATGAGTAGTTGTCTTTTTACAAGAACTGTGTTAAGACTTGCAGTGCTAAGTGCAAGTCATTGTCAGAGACTATCTAAGGCTTTGTGCTATTCAGGAGTTGTCTTTGTGCCTTGAACTAACTTAGGGAAGGAGGATCTAGTGAGGTGCATGCAGATCTCATGTCCTATGCAGAGTTGGATTTGTGGCTCGATGCATGTAAGAAGATTGGAAGAGACTAATAAAGAAGATAAGAGTTGGTGGATGTAGCCCCGCACTTGGGTGAACCACGTATATCATGTGTCGATGTGCTTTGTGCTATATTGTTCATGTTTTTTATGTATTTAATTTCTTAGTGTAATGATCTTGATGTATAATAGGTAGATCCATTGATGCTTAGTGCTTTATACATGAATGAATGTTAGATCTTCTATGATGCTATGTGTTGAGTGGTTAGATGTGCTTGATCTTGGTTGTTACTGCGTCGATCTGTAATAAGGGTTTAACTTGCAATGTGAATAAGAGTTAAAGACTAAAGAATGCTATTGGCTAAGTGCTCTGTTAAGTATTGTGATCACATATCTGTGTCCCAACAAGGTTGTAGACACTTGAGTCTTGCAACCCCCACTACCGCTACTTTGGGTGAGACTTCATTTGCTTCACAAGTGTTGTCGAAAGGGACGATAGTTAGGGTTTTGTTGGTGCGTTGTTGAAGCGTTGAACCCTGGGTCTGCCCCTATTCCCACACAAATCCATACTATTGTATGGCTTGTTTTGTACCTCGAAATCCATGCCAACAATCAGTGGTGCGGGTTGTTCTGTAGGGCCCAGAAACAACAACCAAAAGTCTGGAATCTACCTTGAAAATTATGCCAAAGACTACCTCGATTTTTGTGCCCACTTTCACTTGTTGTACATACTGTACGGATCCATACATTACGTCCTCCCACAATAGAAAAATGACCCAACAATGAAAAAGATATCCTCCTTGGGATTTATGCCCACTTTTTCTTGGGAAATGTGCCCACAATGTTTCCCTAAAATTCCTCTCTCGAGCGTACTCAAAAATCTCTCTCAATCTCCTCTCAATTTCTTCTCAATGTGTCTTGCACACTACCCAATGCATTATTTTATAAATCTGAAAATGACATTTTCCCTCCAAAGTATCTTCTCACTTCCCCCAACCCTAAATCCAAAGGCCAATATTAGATCTTGCCTTTTTCAATATCAAGGGTCATGATCCATTCCCTCCAAAATGAATCACTTAAAATATTAAAGTGATTTCACTTTATTACATAAGTGTACTTTATGAAATAAAGTCACTTTAAAATTAGAAGGTACACTTTATTAAAAAGTAACTTTAATAAAAGAACCTTTCTAACAACTTTATAAAAACCCCATTACCAAGTTAAGTGCCTGGTAGTGTAAACATAAGGTTACATCTGCATACAAGACAAAACATGTGGAGTATCTCCCGAGCTAAAAAGCTAACACTCTCTCTTAGCGAGGGAAGTACTCACTTCCACCACTATCATCTGGTTCCATCACATTGTGCTCTGTAGGAGCTCCCTCTGAACCTGGAGCCATCCTCAATACCTGCACAAAACTCGAACTAGAATATCTTCTCCTCAAAACAACTTAGAACCTTGAGCATTGGTTCAATCAACCTGGCTGAGCCTTCTACCAGTGCTCAGAAGAGACTCGATCTCTTCTCTCGGAATGCAATACTGAATCCTTACTGCCACCATAGTCTTAGGAGCCTCCTCACGCTCCTCATCCGATGTTGAATCGTACACTGAAGGTTGTCCTCTCAACATATACAACATGTCCACCCGGTTACCGATCAAATGCAAATCCACTGGGTCCACTCTCTGCCTGTAGATAAATACATGTTCCCTTATGAAAAATATGCAATATCCTACTTCCTCCAAGGATGATACTAAGAGAAAGTTAACCCTCAACCCTGGAACAAAGAGAACTTCATCAAGCTCGAAGAGTCCCCCAAAATCAAGTTGGAATCTAACACTCCCATCTCTACGTACAAATCTCGCCGTACCACCTCCATTTACCACTTGTCGGCCAAGACCAGTCTCTTTGAAATCTAGGAATACTCACTAGATTCCCATCATGTGGCAAGAGGCTCCACTATCCAAAATCCATCTGATATCACCTCCAAATCCTCCGCTTATGACACTGGAAACTAGGGTCACCAAAGAAAATTCCATCTCATACTTGGAAGCAAAGTCCTCCATGGCTACTATAGCAGCTGTCTCAGGCCCTTCTGGTTCCTTCTTCTTCTTCTTCCTCTCAGGACAATGAGAGGCAAGGTGCCCCAACTAGTTACAACAATAGCATCTGACTTTACTCAAGTCCCTTCTAGAACTTCCTTTCTTCTTGCTCTTTGCAATAAGAGAAACATTCTCATCAACTCCATATGTCTTATGTTCATTGTTCTGAGATCTTTCCAGAATCTCCTCTTGAGTGAAATCATCCCACAATCTACTCCAATCTAGTAGATGATCATGTCCCACCACACACTTCACGAAGACTTCCCATTCTTTGGTGAAGCCATTTAAGGCTATCCTCACCAAATCAGAATCCGTTATGACCTCTCCAACATCATCCAGCTCATATTTTACTTGAGTTACCCGGGTAAGATAAGAAGATACACTCTCCTCCTTACCCATATTGGTATCATGTAGCTTAGCCTTCAAGGCCATCTTTCGGTTCTTGTTCTTTTCCTCAAACAAGTTCTTAAGTGCATCCCACATCTCCTTGGCAGTCTTTTTCTCAACCAAGTGTGGGATAAGGTGATCCTTCACCCCATCCAGAATAATCCTCTAAGCCCTGGTTTCCTTAACCTCTTGCAAGTCCAAAGCAACAGGATCTGATGCAAGAGCTGCCACAACAGAGTTGACATAGTTATAAATCTTGTTCTCCTTGAGAACAACTGACAATCAGACCTTCCACTGCAAATAGTTGGAAATGCCATCCAACCGATCCTCATATCTAATGTTTGCAGCCATATCCCCTGTCAAAACTCAAGGAAAACAATCACACCCTTTCCCTCATCAACTTTGCCCAAAAATCACACTACCCACTGTCACTCAGATACCAAGCTCTGATACCATGTAGATTTTTAATGACAAAAATCAGCAAGCTAATATTCTGTCAAACACTTAGCAACCTAGAGATAATTGTCTTGCATGAACTTCATAAGTGCCTCAAACCCACATTCATAAATTACCATAAGCAGAAATACACATTGCTAAGAAAATATGTAGCAGAAATAAACATAATGGACAACAACACATAAAAATCAGAAATTTAGGCAAAAACCAGGGAAAACCCCAATGTGGGGAAACCCAATGAGAGAGAGAGAGAGAGATTTTATTATTCATCTTCAGGAAAATATATAACAACAACAAAATCACAATTTCCAGCCTAGAAAAATCCACTTACATCACACTAAAACAGTCCCAAAATTTTCCTCGTAATCCATGCCAAATCTGTACTGTTGTACGACCTGTTATGTACCTCGAACTCTATGCCAACAATCAGTTGTACGGAATGTTCTGAATGGCCCAGAAAAAACAACCAAAAGTCTAGAATATGCCACGAAGATCGTGCCAAAGACTGCCTCAATTTCCATGCCCACTTTCACTTGTTGTACGGACTATATGGGTCTGTACAGTACGACCTCCCACAGTAGAAAAACAACCCAGTAATGAAACATATATATTCCTTGGGATTTGTGCCCACTTTTTCTTGGGAAATATGCCCACAATGTTGCCCTAAAATTCCTCTCTCAAGCCTACTCTAAAATCTCTTTCAATCTCCTCTCGATGTCTTCTTGATGTGTCTTGCACACTACCCAATGCATTCTTTTATAAATCTGAAAATGACATTTTCCCTCCAAAGTGTCTTCTCACCTCCCCCAACCCTAAATCCAAAGGCCAAGATTAGATCTTTCCTTTTTCAAGATCAAGGGTTATGATCCATTCCCTCCAAAATGAATCACTTAAAATATTAAAGTGATTTCACTTTATTACATAAGTGTACTTTATGAAATAAAGTCACTTTAAAATTAGAAGGTACACTTTATTAAAAAGTCACTTTAATAAACGAACCACTTTATAACAACTTTATAAAAAACCCATTACAAAGTTAAGTGTTTGGTAGTGTAAACATAAGGTTACATCTGCATACAAGACAAAACATGTGGAGTACCCCTCGAGCTAAAAATCTAACGATTGGATAGGAATTTTTTCAAAACTTTAGTACCCAATCCAAGTCACTACCATCTGATTGCTTCCACAATGATTGAGGTTGGGATAGTGGAAGAACTGGACTTGAATAACTACTAGACACCCATGTACAATATGTAAAAGCTAATATGACCCCAAAAATGAGAAGAACAAAAACAATAACCACAAGGATCAAACCTTTGAGATGCTACATTTCTTGTTTGTTGAGATGGAGGCTTTGCTCATTGTAATGATGTCATTGAAAAGACAACAGAAAAATCACCAAGAACCCAAATCAAAACCTATCTTACAAAACCCTTGTTTTGAGTTACACCTTGTACATATCAGACTTAGATTCGGTATAATATGAAAAAAATGGATGGGATAAATGATCATATTGTCTAATCATCAATGTCCATTTTCAAAACCAAAGATACATGCCTGGATCATCCCTAAAATCTGCCTGGAACATCCCTGAAAGCTGCCTAGAATGTCCCCAAAATTTGTCCTGAACACGCCTGAAAGATTCCTAAAATGTCTTGTGTATGGCCAACAAATCCTTGAGTCCTTCATGAAGTCAAGGGAAAATTGGGGATGTTTCATATGATTCTCTAAATCCCTGAAACATCAAAATGGAAGATATGGTTTTTTTCCTGAGTGCGGGACAGATCCCTATGCAATGTAGTGTGAAACTCTCTACCAAATTTTCCCTTGATTTTGTCATCTTACTCTTTGATGCCTCAGTTGCTACTAGTTCAACTCT
Source organism: Picea engelmannii (assembly GCA_009831015.1). NCBI lineage: Eukaryota > Viridiplantae > Streptophyta > Pinopsida > Pinales > Pinaceae > Picea > Picea engelmannii. The sequence goes on from ML800106.1 coordinate 106,193, forward strand.
GCTGAACTATATTTGTTGCTTCCAATCTCGACTAATCTCTGTGAAACATATTTTAAATTTGGTTGAAAATATCCAACACCTTTCAGTGGTATTTAGCTGTAGAAAATTCTACAGCTTAGGCTTTATTTCCTGAGCAATCTCCCTTTTGTATTGGGACATGTGTTCTTGTCTCCTCCATTTTCATTTGTCTAGATTCTAGACTCTATATTGTCTTCTTTGACTATCTAAATTTTTTCCACATTTCTCATACCATGTATGTAGGTTACAAACCTTTTGCTATTCAAGTAGAAGTGAGTGCAAACCTCTTGTTTTTTTATTTTATTTCCAATACAATTAGGAATTACCATCTCCCAACCCATCCATTGTTTTCCAGGGCACACATATTTTTCCAACTGATATCATGTGAATTGCTAGTCGGTTCAATATGATCCAATGGTATGGTGCCCACATGTTTTTATCTTGGTTTTTATAATAGACATCTGTCTTTTTGCTAAACATACAAGACCTTTATTTTTTCCTTGTTTACTTTATATAAACACCAGTACTTCTAAACTAGTTTTCTCAAAAGTGTTTGCTACAATCCATGAAACTATCATTTTGATCACATTCTTTACAATATTGATTGTGTACTCTTCTAGTCCATTTTTTGCTTCCAGTTGGCTAGAATCCACTCTAAAATCTTCCCTCTTTGCAAACTTGAGTAGGGTGGGTGACATGAGTTGTCTTTTTTATCTGAATATATATATATATATATATATTTGCAGTAACTTACAAATATATATGAGGAAACATTTTATTATCTTATTTTCCTTAATCTTTACAAATATGTACTATTGGCTTTGACCATTTTCTGCCTTTTTAAGGAATCTATTACGAGTAATTGTTAAATTCTACTAGTTGTCCATCTTGCATTTTTCCAAAATAATTGCATTTCATTGAGAAATTTAATTACGTTCACCAAGTTTCACAAATTGTGATGGAAGTAATTTTTACAGGAAATTGTAACTCTACTATGAATATTCCTTGATTTATATGTTAAAAAGGTTTTCCAAGGAAAACAAACTGTGTTGACCATAAGGAAGAGAAAGGCTTTTGTATTCATTGTGGTTCAGAAACATTAGCTACATATAGTTGATGTGTTGATGTACTGTAGTCACCGTAGAGGAAAGATCCTCTTCTGCCACCACTTGGAAATGATCATAGGGCTCCTCTTCCGCCACCACTTGGCAGTGATCATTATAATTCTAGTCCACGATGTCAGTGTGCAGAAAAACATGGTTATGATTCCTTTGCAAGATTTGTTTCTATGGAATATCTGATACACAAGATGATAAAGTAAGGAAGTGTTCAATGCAATTATGTTTTAGATAAAACTAGGCTTCACTTGCTAGATAGATTTCTTTTTTCCCAAAAAAATTATCTACTATGAAATATAATACAAAATATGGTACAAAATAAGAAATAATCCTTGGAAAAATTTCTAGTCCTTGGGGACTTCAATCAGTCCAAAATGACAATAGTCTTTCACCATATCTCAGGAGTCAGAACAATAATTATACAGAAGAAAAAACCTCTAATCTGAGTACCATACATCCAATTCATTATTTTTTGTGGACTCCTCAGCTGTAATTAGATCTTGGTCTCCTTTGAACTCTGAGGGATACAAATCTGAATTTGAAGGTTGTCAATTAGAGAGTCCACCTCTTGCTCAAGGTCCATCTGCTTCATTGTGAAGGATTCCATCATATTGTTAATCACTGCACTAGCCCTCATAACAACCCTATGTGGCTCACCATCCTCGTTTTTCCTCTCCACAATCCAATCCAGGTCTTGTTCATAGGCCTTCAATTGGTCCTCATATCCTCCTCTTCCCTTGCCTAATTACAGGAAAATCTTCGAAAGATTCCTTGTTATCTTTCTTAAAGTTAACTTCACCATCATAAATCCAGTCAGAAGAGAATAATCAGAAGAAAGACATATCTTATTTGCACTAAAGAAAGGCTTTTCACTTCCTTCAATCCTCCATGATTAAAGGAAAGAAGGGACAAAAATCCAACATCTTTTAGTATTGGTGGGATGGGGAGAAGTAGCTGCAAACCTAGTAAATCTTTCTTCCACCATATTAATTGCACTTTTTTTGGATTCATAACTAAATGCCTTATAATAATTTTTATACTGAATTAGAGTACTTTCACCTTAAATTCCGAGAATTGTCTGTAATTTTGCAGATGTGTCCATTTTGCCTTATGAATACTAGAAATCTTTCTTTTGGATGTGGTCATAAGGTAAAGTTGATGAATATTCACTTATTTTCAATTCAATGGAGTTTTTTTAAAATGTATATTATTTTCTTACAGTTTTTCTAATTGGTTTTTGATGACAGACCTGTTATGACTGTGGACAAAACATCACTACATGTCCTAGGATAAAACCGTATTAAAGTTGATGCAGGTTTGACAGAAGTTAAACATTTATTATGATTTGAGTTTCTGAAATACTTTAATTAGTGCTTAATAGGCATGGGTGTTAGGAAATGAGATAAACTTCCACACTAAACCTAGCAAACGAGAAGAAGAATTTAATTAAAAACGTAAATGACAAAGAAATCACATAGTACAGAGATATTTAAACCTAGAAACCCAAACCGGGAAAACCAACATTCCACGAGTGTTCTTCTCCCTTGTTGTCTTATTCAATATGAATAAAAGGTTACATGTATAACCTTGGTCAACACCTAAGACACAATCAACATCATACCTTATTGCTTGCGCAAGAGCAAACCTATAGCCAATCTGGATTACATCTGCATGACCAACAACCTACATCTATATATTTCTCTAAAAATTGGCTATCATATGATTCGTTGGTTAGCCTTTACGGCCTTACAACACGCCTCTTTATAGACTTTACAACAAGAAAAACCATAAATAATCGGTGCCCAAAAACAGTTACAAATACATGTAGATCATTGGCTACAAATCCTTCAAATCTTGGGATTCTATTACAGTCGACTATCAGTCGACCTTCATTCGATCTTCAGGTGATCACCATATCTCTGTTTGTGGACCTCTTGTTGGTTGACCTCTTCATCTCGTTATTGATTCCTTAACATGTTGAACCGCCTTGACCTTCGACTTTGACTTTACCTAGTTGATTAACCTTGACCTTCGACTTGTTGTTGATATACCTCGACCCTCAACCTATTGTCGATCCACCTCAACTTCGATCGTCATTCGATCCACCTTGACTAGAATTTCATTGCAAATAATATAACAACCCATCATTCTCCCACTTGTTGTCTTCCTTATTGAAACTAGAATATTCCTGAACTTTCGTTCACAGATCCAGAGCATCAATGCCCATTGCCTCTTTGCACCAAGTGAACTTCACAACACTCATAGACTTGGTCAACAAGTCTGCTATGTTTTCCAATGTGTCTACTTTCTCCAATATCACCTTGTTACTTTCCACCATATCTCTTACGAAATGGTATTGCACATCAATATGCTTAGCCTTCAAATGATAAGCAGGGTTCTTTTCTAGAAATATTTCACTTTGACTATCGCAACTTACATTCATAGCTCTCTGCTAAAACATGATTCATAAACACAACATTTGTAGCCATAATTGTTTTTTTCTTCCATGAGTGGCCGCCATGTATTCAGCTTCTGTTGTTGAGAAGGCTATGACTACATGTTGCTTTCTCATCCAGCTTATTGCCCTACCGAACATCTTGAAGACATATCTTTTGGTTGAATTTTGTCGATCCAAATCTCCAGCCCAGTCGGCGTCGACAAAGCCATGTACATTTAATTTACCACTATCACCTCCAGGTCTTCCTTGGTAGCATATAGCATAGTCCTTCATGCCACAAAAATGCCTGAATACTCTCTTGACAATAGTCTAGTGCTCATTTCCAAGTGTCGACATGTACCTACTCAACACTCCCACTGCATGGTCAATGTCTGATCGAGTGCATACCATCGCATACATTAGACTACAAAAAAATCTTGCATAGGGAACATGTTCCATGTCCTCTATTTATTCATGTGTCTTTGGACAGTATTCAACAATTAGCCTTACTCCCATAGGAATTGGCACCTTCACCAGTTTGCAATCTTGCAAGTTGAAACATTTCAAAATTGTTTCAATATACTTCATCTAATTCAACTAGATCTTTATAGTGGCTTCATCTCTCTTAATCCCCATTCCGAGAATGAAGTTAGTTGCACCGAGATCCTTCATGTCGAACTTGGAGAATAATTGCTTCTTCACCTCCTTTATTGTGTCCATGTTGTTTCCAATCAACAACATGTCATCGACATACAAAGATACATATATGAAACAACCATATTCTTCCTTGGAATATATGTAGTGATCATATTTGCTTCTCACAAATCCCAAACTAAGGATGTATGTGTCAAACTTTTGGTAACACATCCTTGGCAATTGCTTTAGACCATAAATTGATCTTTTCACTTTTCACACCAACTCTTGTTTTCCCTTTACTACAAATCCTTCAGGTTGTTTCATGTAGATTTATTCTTTCAGGTCCCCATGTAGGAACGTTGTCTTCACATCCATTTTTTTAATTTCTGGATCGAATGTTGCAGCCAGAGACATTAGTACTCTAATGGAAGCTAATTTTGTAACAGGGGAAAAACTCTCACCGAAGTCAACTCCCTTGACTTGGGAATAACCTTTCACTACCAGTCGAGCTTTGAACATCTCGACTTGACCTGCGACATTCATATTCTTCTTAAATACCCATTTGCTACCAACGAGCTTTATTCCACCAGGTAGCCGTACTAAATCCCATGTCTCATTCTTGTGCAAGGATTCCATCTCTTAAACCATGGTGTCTGTAACACACCCAACCCCTAAATACCCTTTCTAGGGATGGGGCATCAAATTTTGTTTTTCCTAACTATCTCTAATCATCTCTCTGAGGCCTTCATCCTCTTCTTCTCTTTTGTATTTTTCTAGCGACTATTACTGGCTCAAAATACGATCTCTATTTTGAAGGACAGGTCTCCTGAAGTTATCCGGGTGCTATTAGTTGGGGTCTTTGACGTTCGACATTGAACACTCATTTTTGTTAGAAAAACAGGACCGCGGTGCAATAAAATAAAACAAATGTAGAAACAAAAAACACAGAAGACACACAATACAAGAGAGACACAGATTTACATGGTTCACCCAGTGTGGGCTACGTCCACCAGAGAAATTGCCAGGTCCTTCCTTTATTATTATCCAGCAAATGA
>ML800106.1:115583-161993 GCA_009831015.1 Picea engelmannii
GAGACACAGATTTACGTGGTTCACCCAGTGTGGGCTACATCCACCAGAGAAATTGCCAGGTCCTTCCTTTATTATTATCCAGCAAATGAAGGGATACAACCTACAACAAAACCTGCTGTAACTTCCTCTTCTTTCTCTCACAATCTCCTCTCTCAGAATACAATATTCACCCTCATCCATAGCCGCAATACATTTCCCTCATAAAAGAGGGTTGCCTTCTATGGAAAAAACCCTAACATAATCTCTACCATTAGATCTGTGACCTTATAATGAACGGTCCATATTTACAATGAAATTACAATATACTTTTATAAGGCAATTTTTGCTTCGGGGGATTTTCCCCCGAAGCCCCATCGGGGGACGCTGCCCCCGAACCCTCGCTGGGGGCCCGCTTGCCCCCAAACCCCCCATCCAGGGGGATGGACCCCCCGAACCCCGCAGAGGGGGTACCCCCCCTCTGCACTCCCCCGCGTGGAAGAGTGTACATACTTCTGGGGTGTAAATACTTCATGTGGTATAGACACAGCTGAAAGCAAAGGACCTCTGCATCAGGAAGATAATCAGGCTCCACAACCAACAATTTTTCCTAATTCCCGAAGCCCCAAAGTATTTCCACGTGACCCTAGCCATTTGATGATCGACGTTCAATGTTTTACATTGAATGCCACTTTTTCGGCATTCGGAAGTTGACAACCAATGGTCGACGCTTTCGACATTTCGGCAATCGATGATCATCGTTGAACTTTTGGAGTTCAGAAATCAACGATATTTGTTGAGCACCCCTTTATTACATTATGCCCAAAAATTCTTAACTCTCAAAGTTATCTAGACTCCTGGAGTCCCGGACACGTCACCAACCATGTTGGTCAGGCAGGCACAAACCAGAACCTAACACATGGCAAGGGCCAGGGGTGACATGTGTAATTCTCTAATAGGCATAATGGATTTGTGAATTTTCCATATCAGGGTGACATGTGGCAGGCATAAAGTGGGTGCACGTCAGATTGAATGATGCCATCATGCCACGTAATCTTGGACTGATAACTACCCAGCCCTTTGATCTCACGATCAATAAGATTCCACATAGATCCATAGATCTACGACTCTCGTTACTTCACGACTCCAGACTTTGGAGCTTGTCAACTCCTCACGTCATGAATTACCTGAAGAGCTAAGTCTCTGGACTCTCTAATCTGGCGCCAAGTGTCCTCTTCCTACCAATGGGCAAGATTCGTTTCGGCGTTCTTGACTTCTGAGGTTTTCACACTCTGTAGGTTCTTGGCTAGGTTCCTCCAGAGTACTAAGTCTTTGGAATATGGGATCTCTTGCCACGTGCCCTCTCATCCGATGACTCTAATTTCAATGGACAACCTTAGACAAGGGACAAGTAGGGGCCACGCGTCGTTCCACGATGCGTTCCCAATCGGTTGGGTAATCGAGGGAGGGATTCTTAGATCGATGACTGAGAGGGATCTCGAAGGTTCCAAGGATCGATAGTCCTCATCACTTCGGAAATTATGCATTCGAGATTTCAACATGTATCCTTCATCTTTCCCTTTGGACTACGCCGGATCTATCGGCACATGTACCTAACATCCACAACCAGGATTTACTCTGTCTTGTAGAGCTCTAGGGAATCTTGTGGGTCCCTATACCGCCGAATACCCAAAATTCCAGATAGTCATTGATCTTTGGACACTTGTCCCTCCACTTTCAATTGTCCTGGTTAACTTTATGACTCCGAGATTCGGGAGTTTCTGCGCTAGACCACTCCTATTCTCGTGAAGTAGCACTTTGTCGAAGCACTTAATGCTAACCATCCTAATTCCAATTTAACAACTGAGAGAGATATCCACTGGATCCCAAGATCGACAACCCTCATCAATTAGTGACTTCGACCTTCGATTGTTTTCGAGGATTGTGGAGTCATAAGTCCCAAACCCGAAAGAGCTAGATCCTTTCGTACTAGTGCAAGGTTCCTAGATCCTGGTCATATGGGTATTTTGGAAATTTTTGGGGGCTAAGTGCTAATCCTTTTTGCAGCAAATGGGTTAAGGACATGGGCATGAGCCCTTGGTTAGATGGGTGTATAGTCGGAAAGAAAAACATCCTTCTCCCATAGAGATGAACTTGACATTCCTACTAAGGTGAATTCAAAAGGGTCGACAATACTTAGATGCTTTAGTTACTCCTACCTTGACTCTCCTGTAGATTCACATCCCATGACTCTCTAGCAACTACACTCAGATAAATTAAATACCATATAGATATAGCGGTTTATAGAAGAAAAAGAAAATTTCTAACAATTGTTCAAAACACTACAAGTCTTAACCATAAACACAGATATTCAATCATCGCATCCTTTACATATTGCACAAAGTATGATAATACTTATCAGAACTGGGTAATGTGAAGTGACTGCTAAAAGGGGTGCATGTTTCCTCCCAAACATAGGCACAACTACTTCTGATGGATTTACCACTGGCCACCCCTGAGCTAGACCATGATGCTCGGAGAGAGATTCTTTCTCCTTGCTCCACAACAGTGAGGGACGAAGGTTACTTTCCTCCTCCCACGGGAACCTGGCAATCAATTTTTCCCCACTCCAAGCAAGGGGGTCTACGCGAGCACTTCCTCAGTAACTCATCAACCTCATTTTTCATCTTGTAGAGAGACCCTGCCCAAGGCTTCTTACAACCAAAACTCCTGAGTCGAAGCATGCCCACTTCTCTTCTCTAGAGATTCCTGAGTCAAAGCATGCCCACTTCTCTTCTCTGGAGATTGATTTCTCTACTCTGCTTCCTTGCAAATCTGTCCCTATCCCCCGAATTACCTCCTTTCTTCCCTTCCTCAACAAGGTTGCATGGGTCCAAATCCCAATTTGCAGTCAGGCCTGGAAGCCTTACAGATGGGTACCCTACCCCATATCCTCATTAACTCTTGAGGATGGCCTTCAAACTACCAACATGACTGGTAATTCATTTATGGGTTAGAGGAATGCTAGGCAATTACACCGAGTAGGTACTGGTCTGGTGAGGGTCATCTCAACCATTCTTGGTTTTCCCTCACCATCTCTCTCATAGAATCCATGGTATATCCTAGCAAACTCCCCCGTTTCAACAGTTGTGCAACACATATCAAATTTCTATTAATAACAGAAAATTCATACATTGACCCTTTTATACAAAGGTTCATCAAATCAAACATTCACACATATTTAGTCCGCCATAGTCTCTTGGTCAGTTATAGTTATATTTACAAACTAGGGGAAACAAGGGTATAATTACAGTGTCCTTCCAGAGCTTATCCTATGCCGAGTCGAGTGCCTCACTGACTAACTTGGGATCATCATCGATGACAATTAACACAAATGTGGAATGAAAGTCAGGAAGACTATACCTTTCGACTGGGTTTTTTACTCTTTTGACCTCCTTACCACTAGAGTCTATTGTTCCACCTCTTCCTCTGATTCAGTTGACTCATATGAATCATCTTCTTCCTTCCTCAGTTCAAACCACATTGTCTCAGGATTATTCTTGATCTAAATGATTTCCTCAGGCTCAGACTTATTTCCAACTTCTTTGAATACCACATCTTGACTACACATCATTCTCCTTAATGAAGGATCCCAGAGCTTATATCCCTTCATTCCTTCTTTATATCCAATGGAAATACATTTGACTTCCTTCTTGTCCATCTTGTTCCTCTTTTCCTTGGGAACATGCACAAACTCATCACAACTAAATACTTTGAGATGTGCAACCAAAGGCTTCTAACCCGAGCATACCTCATGTGGAGTCGTGTTGGCTAGCTCTGCTGAAGGAGACATATTCACCAGATATTTTGTAGTGTCGACTACCTCCGCCCAGAATTCTTGTGCGAGCCCAGCACCACTGAGCATACTCCTTGCCTTATCCATCAACGTTCTGTTCATTCTCTTGGAAACTCCATTTTTCTGTGGGGTATATGGTGTGGTATTTTGGCATGCTATGCCACACTTCTTGCAGAACTGATCAAATTCTTTTCCACATAATTCACCGACGTTGTCAGTTCTCAACACCTTAATTTTCTTTATATGTTTGGATTTCTACAAGAGATTTAAACTCTTTAAATTTCTCGAAAACCTCTTATTTCTTCCTCAAAAAATATATCCATGTCTTCCTAGAAAAATCAATGATGAACGAGACATAACACACAAATACACCAAGTGAAGGCACTAAAACTAGGCCAAACAAATCACTATGCACCAATTCTATTTTTCCCTTGTCGCTCAAGATGGAAACCTCACTTGAATTTGTTTTCCATATATGCAATTCTCACAAAATTCGATGTCTAAACCACATTCAGGAAAACATTCAACCATACCTTTGTTGTGCATGGATCAAAGTCATTTTTCTCCAATGTGTCCCATATTCTCATGCCACAACATTATCGAGTCAATTTTATCATGTCTTGTCGAGTCAGTTTGTATTCACTCAGTCCAAGTTGGGTAAAGTTGAGTCGAATTCAAGTCATCTTCGGGGGCAATGATAATGTTGCATCCAATCGAGTAGGCATTCCCTAATAGCCTGTATAGGGTTCCAATCCAAACTCCTTTCATTAAGACCATCACACCTCTAACCATCTTGCACGAATCCTTCTGAAATAGAGTGTGCACTCCAACATCAGTCATCTTATTGACAGATATCATTGTTATTTCCAAACCAGAAATGTGTAGCACACCTAGAAGGGTTCTTTTTCTTCCATCCTGTAGTATTAATCGAACTCTTCCTCATATCGACAATTTTGGTTGTCGAGTCATCCCCTAAGAACACATTGCCTCCATCATATCGTTTATACTTGCAAAACCATTCTCTATGTGTTGTCATATGATAAGATGCTCCTGAGTCAATCAACCAAACACCTTGATCTGACTGTGTACTGGTCGACGCCAGGTACACATCACCTCCTTTATTTGGGGTCGTGTTTCTCTCATTCGACTTCTTCTCGTCGGATCTTGTACTGAATCATTTTTCCCTCGACTTACAATCATTTTTCTAATGCCAAATTTTACCGCATTTCTAGCATCTTTTTGTCGACTAAACTGGGGATTTAGATCTACCCTTCGACTTAGACTCTCTACCAGAGAATTTTCCTTTATCTCTTTCAACCAGTTGACCTCTCACCACTAAATCATATTTGGTCGATCCTTCCATGCTATTTCTTCTCATTTATTCCGACAACAGATAAGCAACCACATATTCTAGCGCTAGTGTGGTTGTATTACTCCCTATAGCCACAACGAAGCTATCTCAGGAGTCTGAAAAAGAACATAATAGGCTAATACACTTCTTCTCATCAGTGATTTTAATATCCATAGATGATATTTGGCTTAAAATGGTATTAAACGCATTTAAATGCTCAGTCACTGAACTACGATCACTCATTCTCAGAAGATACAGTTTCTTTCTGAGAAACAACTTATTTAGTAGATATTTAGATTGGTATAAGCTTCCCAGCTTGTACAATAGTTTCTTGGCCGAATCTTTACCTAAGACATTCAACAATACCTAATCTACAAGACAAAGTTGAATCATACTTCTTGGTCTTCTTTCGATTTTCTCCCATTCTTTCATCGACATGCTTGTCGGCTGGGTACCTAGACAGAATGATGTCCATTGTTCTAGATCTAACTATAGTTGCATGGATCTTTAAGGAGTTCCATGGATCTAATATTATTACTTTGTTTGATTCTACTCTCCATATTAAGCCATTCTTCCAAAAGAATAAATATTTAATATTCTGCTATGGTTTAGATGTTCTCATATTATAATCAAATGCTCTTTCAAAAATGCCTACATTAATGTGAACTAAGTATGATCATATACATAATATTTTTAAAGAGAAAAATTGGTGTGTGGTTGGCAAACAATCCGTGTTCAGAGTTAGATAATACCCCATGAATGAAATCACTTGGATGTATGTAGAAAACACAAATATGGATTCTTCCAAGAAGATAAATCTTTCCTCTTTCTATTTTGAAATAGATGTTCTCATATAATCAATACAGAGTTAGATAATACCCCAAGAATGATATCACCTGGATGTATGTAGAAAACATAAATCTGGATTCTTCCAAGAAGATAATCCTTTCCTCTTTCTGTTTTGAAATAGATGTTCTCATATAATCAATTGCCTGCACCATGATCTAAACATAAGATCATGTACAACATATTTTTATATCTACGAATGTTGGTTGGTGGTTAGTAAGCAACAAGTTAAGAGTTTTACCATACTACAATCATGTACAACTTATTTATAAATCTAGGAATGTTGGTTGGTGGTTAATAAACAACAATTTAAGAGATTGACAAAACCCAAAGAAGAAATTCACTTCATTGTATGCAGAAAACAAAAATTTCCATATTGCGCCATTCTTCCAAGAAGATAAATCTTTCATTTTTCAGTTGTGGGATAGATGTCCTCGTATAATCAAACTCTCTTTAAAAAATGCATGCATCATGATCTAAACATAAGTAAGATCATGTATCTAGCATATTTTTAGCATATTTTTAAATCTAGAAAAGTTAGTTCGTGGTTGATAAGAAATTAGTGAAGAGTTCAAGACAATACTCAAAGAAATAAAGGGTGGTTTGAACATTCCCAATTCTTTTTAAATCTAGAAGATTCAGTTCGTGGTTGGTAAGCAATTAGTGAAGAGTTCAAGACAATACTCAAATAAATAAGGGATGGTTGAAGCTTCCCCATTCTTTCCCCAAAGATATACCATTTTAAATGATGGTAAATTTATATAGGGACTGGTTGACTAACCCTTCAATGGATAGAAAATGCTTAATTAAAATATTATAGAACGAATATTTGATAAACTAGGAATATTTGATCAACCAAAACTTCAATTTTGCTACAAGTGTATTTCAACTACAAATAAGCCATGGTTTTAAAAATAATGTTGAAATCTTTTTGCAAAATAAATGTAGGAAAAGGATATTGAGTTTATTTGATCAACCAAAACTTTAGTTTTGCTACAAGTGTATTTCAACTATAGATAAGCCATGGTTTTAAAAATAATGTTGAACTCTTTTTGCAAAAGAAATGTAGGCAAAGGATATTGAATTTGTTCTACACATCTTTCAAAAGGAAAGAAAAAGGGGACCTAAAAAGTTGGTATGCACATCTTTCAAAAGGAAAAAAATAGATCTTGCAAATGCATTAAGAATAGTACATGTAGTTATGTATGAATCCCAAGTATATATTATTCTAAACCATTGACATGGACAAAAGAAATACAAGGCAACTACATCATGTGTATATCTATAATGTAACCCATAAAATTTCAAAAAAGTAGAAAATAAATTTAAGCATTCATGTGTATATAATAAAGTCCTCATAAAAACACACTATAACTTACAAATTCAATGTACATATAGATGACCTATGCATCATCAGGTATGGACGCATCATTCTCAGACACTCTATCTAATACTCTCTTCTCCAATTTGGCCTATAACAAATTTGAAATTTGCATATGTCCATTAAGGCATCTACTTCCATAAATAACATTTTTAAATAATTTTTGATGAGATAAAATTAAATGATTGACACTTGCAATCATAGTTTTAAACTTTGAAAAATGCAATACCTATGATTTGCCAACCTCATTATCGTCACACTCTTGAAATTCCCCCAAAATTTGCGATGACAACTGAGATAAACCTATAAATGTGTTGGGAGATGGCAAGGGAATTTGTGAACAAAGCAACTTTGAATTTTAGAGAAATGTCTTCACATTAATGGCAAGATATAAATTTGTTGGATTGATTCTTCAACAAGGTGTGGAAATTATACAACTAAAGTGTAGATATGGATATTTTAAAAAATATGCTTGATTCATTGCATCCAAATTTAAAGACGATGAATCAAGTCTCCTATTTAATGAGGAATCATTTAACATTTGAACAAACTGTGATTAATGAACATGTAACACATTAATTATTTCTAATAATGCAATGATATGTATCTAGATCTAATAACAAGAAAGCTATCCCTGAATGCATGAAAAATTTACAAACTAAAACACATACCAGTCCACTGCCTTATTCCTCACGCCTAATTAACTATTTCCATCCATTGCAACAAATTTTTTCATAAGATTGTAACTCTTCTACACTCATGGAATCTATATCCTCATTTGTCATGTCAACATAACTCTCCCGAGAATTGGATTGTGCCCTCTGTCGGTTCAAACCAACGCCAATACCATACAAAACAGATTCCAAATTATCTTCAATTGCAATCATCGCCTCCTTTCCAACTTGTGATGTGGCTTGCATCTTTGCATGTGAAGAAAATTCCCCCGTTTGGAGAGATATAAAAGGTGGTGGAGGCCTCGACAATGATGCATCTCGATATGCCAATTTTCAATTATATGTTCGACCTTTACCAACCCCATAATATCAAGATGGTAGGCTGGTATAATCAGGGTGCATGCCCAAAAACAACTCCATATAGAAAAGTCTAGCAAAGTAAATTGGTACCTCACCATTCCATGGAAACCTCCCATATGCTACCAAGAATCTATCAGAGAGATGTCCCGCAATGTTTGGGTGCTTGAAATACTGCACCTTCAACATCGGTCGCTTTGGACCTTCCTTGAAATTAAACATTGAAAATGTCTCCTCTTTTGAAACTTTGTTTTGTACTAATTCCCATTGATCAAGGCCCATCAACTATGACTTCCATTTCCTCATAAAATATATTAAGGCATCAGGCATTGGCCCGAGGTTCTGATATACATTAATAAATTTTTGCAAAGAATGCAAAACGATCTCCAAGCTTTGCTTGCTATTTGCAGGGAGAGACATATGTCTAAGATCATTCTCGAGCTTAGAATGATGGGATGAGCATCATTGGAGCGTCATTGCTTCAACATTTCCTTCCCAAGGAATCTCTTCACCAACATCCGAGGGATAGGTGGTCATAGGGGTGTAATCTTCATTTTATTGATATTGTTGCTTGATCCACCTTCACCCTCTGCATGGACTCTGCCTGATTTTCACTCTCTCTTTCATTATCGACCCCTTGATAAAACCGATCCTCTACACAAATAAACAATTGAAAATATTCACAACATTGAACAAAAACATATAAAAAATAGACACAAAAAAATAAAATACTAAAAACAAGAAATTTACCAAACATATGTTGTTCATGTGATGGGGTCTCTACATTCTCCAGAGTGGTGTGTATTTATATTCAACCTATTTAAATAGATTGAATCCCCAACTATATGTTGGGAACTCTGTCCCGATGCTCTATTTATTGATTCATCCGATAATCACCTCCTTCCACTAGACTGCCTTTTGTCACTAGCTGCCCCCACTTGATTACGATACCTTGTTGAAATACGGGTCTCTAACGACCTAAGTGTCTCTCTCGAACTAGGGGTCCCTCTTATTCCTTCATTAGATAGCCTCGATCATTTGCGAGGCATATTTGGAGACTCACGTCCCAACGACTCACCTCGATCCATCCTTTCAAAATCCAAGAAAATGAAAACATAAGGTAGAAACAAGTTCAAGGCATAGGCATATATTAAAGAAAGTTACAAACAAATTTGTGAGTTTATTCTCACAAGTATGGTGTGGCCTAAACCAAATAATAACTTCAAGGCATAATCTTATATTGAATAAAACAACAAATAAGCAAAAACATAAGTTATAAAGTAACTTCAAGGAATAAAAGTATAAATCGAAGAAAACAACAAGTAATCGAAAAAATACTTTATATATTTTTAAAAACTTAAAAGCATAGGCATATATTGAAGAAATGACATATAATTTTTTTATTGTATTTTGATAAGTATGGGGTGGATTGAATGAGATAACTTAAAGGCATAGGCATATATTAGCAACTAACTAATATGCTCAATATGCTCAAAGTGAAGCCAAAAACCCAATGAATGTGGGACCAATAATATTTTGCATTAGAAGGGAGCAAAAAGACATATTCAAGTAATATAATTTGTTCTTAAATGAGCAAGAAATGTTAACTACTACAATACCTCCTCTCCCCATACTCTTCATCCATGTCTACAAGCCTAGCCCAAGTTTGGACTTAAAGAGATCTATGATCAATTTGTTTGGCAAAGGTGGAATGTGATATGCCTTCGAAAAAGGAACATTGAAGTATGGCTATTGATTATAGTATAGTGCTTCGCTAGGTGGAACATTCAAGTTTGGCTGAGCATGATGGATTTTAGGCACTTAATAATGGAAATTTTTAGTTTGGCTTAGCTAGCCAAGTCTAATAAGTGAGGCTTGGAGAGTTATGTTTTTTCAGTCATGAGGAATGAGGCACAAATCACCAAGTCTAGGATAAGGATATAATCATTTATAAATGGGATATGATTTTACCTATGTTGATTCACTAAGGAGTTATTCAATGAAGATAAAAATAAAATTAAACAAAATATGTCTTTATAGGTTTAAGAAACATACTAATCTAGCATATTAGATACTTTTCCTTACTTGGCCAGTGTTATGGGTTGAATTGTTTGGAGCTCTATCCTTCAAAGACAGAATCCCAATTACATTGAAAATTAGGTTTGGGTTATGTGGGAGTGCTCAAGCTAACATATTCACCCTTGTTGCTTCATTCCCATCTTGGAGGTGGCACACACATGAGATGGTGCCTATGGTTGGGAGGAAAAATGAACCTATGGAGATATTTCCTTAAGTGCTATACAAACTAAGTATTTCTATCTTAAATATTTAAGTTACAAAAATTAATTATTGTATTATTTATTTGAGTAAATGTTATGAGCATAAATTGATGAATGATTATATTCAAGATATAATTTATGGGTTGTCTAGGAATTATGTGTAGATTTCTAAGGTTGTGTCATCCATCAACTCATGTTATATAGTCCATAATTTAGCCTCTATTATGTAAATTAAGAGGATACCATGCCAAATGTATGGAATTAGCATTATGAGTATAAAAAAATGACATAACTAGAAGAAATTCCAATTATATACATGTAGAAGACTTTTATAAGTATTTTGATATTTTCTTCTATGTAATAAGCTAATAATTTGAGAATTGTGTGTTTGAATGATTAATTGTATAATTGGATCAAAATCATTGTGTAAAACATGCATGTTGTTAAATATTTGTCTTAATGATTTAGGGAAATTGTTGTGCATGTATGTTTATTTCCATTGTAATATTGAATTTATATGTGTATGTGTGTGTATAAACTAGTTAAAGGATTGTTAAGGATTAAATGGAATCACAACCGAGAAACCTAATTAGGGGAGAAGACAAAATTTTAATGGTGTGCCATGACAACCAAGGTAGGCAAGTCTAAGTATAGTGAAACAATGTTTACACAAGACAAATTGATCATGACAAGGAATAACATAGGAAGGTTTTCTCTAGTTCTCTTGTAAGCTTTTGTACATATTTTTAGTAATTCAAAGCCTCTTGGAGTTTGCATGGACATATAGGAGAACCACTAGTTTAGGAAGGCGTAAAGAGAAGCCTCTAGAACCATAAAGGCATGCACTTCAAGATTCATCATATAAGATAATAACTTGAAAATAATTCGAGGTCTTTAGGATTGTCCAAGTTTCTTGTGGGTGACAAAAGTTTCTCAGAGTTTTTCTAGTCTTATCCAATTGAATACTTTTTTATAGTTTTTCTTTATTATGTTTAATGAATTTTTAAAGAAATAGTTCCAGGAGTGTTTTCTAATATAGTTCCAAGAGTGTTTTCAATTGGACAAATACCATGTGGCACTCTGTGCGAATGGCACAAAGTCCATATGAACTCTGCATAGAGTCTAGATGAACTCTGTGCACTGATGTTAAAACTTGGTTTGGTTTGATTCATTATTCGTAATATGTCCATGTACAGGAATCTGAATATGGACAAAGAGTTGAAACAAAATTGAGGCAACAATGACTGTAGCAGCCATTAATTCCATTTCAAGACAACGTTTTGATTTATAAAGTTGTCAGATAAGATTAAAATCCTAGGTTAAAGCTCATCCACGCATTTTCTGGTAGAAATAGTGAAAGTCCTAACATTTCAAAGGTATTGTTTTATAAGTACACTCCAGGTTCTTTTGATTTCTTTGTTCTCTCTTTGGGTAGAGTATTTCCCTCTTTCCACTCTATGAATTTTTCCAAGACCCTTTATCTTGGAGTATTGGTGCACTATTTGATATCTTCATTGGAACAAAGGGATTTTCAACGTATTTGTGTAGCTTAATGATTAGATTACTTTCAAGTGGTAATAAGTCCCTAATTTTCATTGAATTATTATGCATTATAGGGGGTTGAAGGATATTGGAAGAGTGTTATGAAATCATGAAGAGTCCATTCAGGGAAACAAAAAATCAATATTTTCATCTCAAACCAAAATTCATGAAAATGAACAATAGATAGTAACTCAAGTTGTAACAATTATGAGAACTCTTATCCAATCTAAGAGGCAAATAGTCATTGTAGAGGTTTAATGTAATATTCTTTGGAATATGGTTATCAATATGTGCAAGGGAGACCAATTCGAGGCCTTGAATTAGGTGTAGTTTGTAAATTACAACTATGGGGGATCATAAGAAGATGAGACTGTGCATCAACTTGTAAACAACATGGAAATAAACAAAAACCAGAGTTGGACCCCGTAAAACCAACAATAGAATAAGTGAACAATCAATTTGCATTTTGCTAAGTTCTTATTATACTAGGTGTATCTTGTAGAATCTATACCACTCAAAAGTGTTGATTTTTTTTTCCTTTGGATATAATTAGTCTTGGTTATATGCTAGTACAAAGTCTATTATTTAGTTATTATATTTCACTTTTGAAACAGACCTTGATGTACGTGCTCTATAAATTTCATGTACTCTATTTTATTGATATTAAATCTCCTAGTTACAATTAAAAAAACTAAATTTGTTATTAGTAAAGTATGTGTGTAGACATTATGTTATGCATCACCAGATGACCAACTTTAATCTCTACATTCGATTTATATACTTGAAGTAAAGGTCAACAAAAACTAAAAAACTAAGTAGTTCATTCCAAATTTACATTTTACAAATAATCCTAGTGATTTAGCTATTATTATACTAAAAAAATAGACCCTCCATAACTAAAACACAACATATACGCAACCTAAGTAGCAAATTAATAAGTACATTTGGCACTAACTTTAAATCAATTTAAAAAATTTAATTACATTAGCTAATAAAATACTAACTGCTTAACTAAGAGTTTAAATGTACATGTTTGACAATTATAAAAAGTTCAATATATAAATTGAAACTAAAAATAAAAAAAATTGGGGATGGAAGTTATTGTACAACACTCTAGGCACTCTGTGCGAATGGGAAGAGTCCATATGGACTTTTCCCATTCACACAGAGTGCCATATGGACTATGTGTGAATGGACAAAGTCCATATGGACTCTTTACAGAGTCCAACCAAAAAAAATAAAATTACAAAGATAAACCAGATTGACCTGGCCCAGACGCCTACACCCTATGCTCGGATTTTCCAACAACACCAAGGTTCGACAACAAAACCAATGTTCACCAACCGCCAACATTCATCAAAAACACCAACCACCAATGTTCTCCAATAGCGCCAACCACTAGTGTTCACTTCAAATGTCTGTAAAGTAAAAATGTACATGTTTGACAATTATAAAAAATTCAATATATAAATTGAAACTAAAATTAAAAAATGTTAGGGATGGAAGGTATTGTACAACACTATGTGTACTCCATGCGGACAAATTCCATATGGAATTTTGTGCGAATGGAAAGAGTCCATGGACTCTGTCCATTCACATAGAGTGCCATGGACTCTTTGCATAGTCCTACCATAATTAAAAAAACTATAACAAAATTAAAAAAAAATATTAAAAAAAAAATTACACATAGACACCACATTTACCTGGCCCTAATGCCTGTACCCTACACTTGGATTTTCCAACAACACCAACGTTCACCAACAAAACCACTGTTCACCAATCGCCAATGCTAGTGTTCACCAAGCGCTGACATTCACCAACCTCCAGCGTGTTGATTAAGGTTGGTTGTCATTGATGTCAACCCTTGAATAAATCCCCATAGCACAAAGGTTTGGGTAATGGACCCAATTTTTTTTGATGTAAAGATGAATTATTATTGTCTTGTCATGGTTGATAAGAAGTAGATATGGATGAACTCCAATGTGATCCACTTATGGTGAAAGCCCTCACGGGAAGACACTTTGCAGATTGAGTTATCCTAGAAGAATGGTTGGAGGACCCATGCTCTCATTATTGTATTATCATGATTGATAAGGTGCATAAATGGATGAAATCCAAAGTGGTCCCCTTATGGTGAAATCCCTCACGCGAAGACGCTTTGCAGATTGAGTTATCCTAGAATAATGGTTGGAGGACCCATTCTTGTATGTGGAATAATGAGATGAAGATCAAGAAAATTGTTGGTGAAACTATCCTCGATGGATAGTGCTTGTCATGCCATTTCCGATGGTATGTGGAATGCCACATAAATCTTCATGGTTTGAGAGTTATGGCCTTACGAAGATGAAGGACCCCCACATGAAGGCTTGAAGCTCCCAAGGTCAAAGAAGTCAAAGTGACCTAAAAGAAAAAATCATTATTTAAATGATAAAGTAAAGTGACCTAAAAGAAGAAATCATTGTTTAAATGATAAAGTAAAGTGACAAATTCAAGGTGGGTTATTTATATAATAAAGAGAAGTGACAAAATCAAGAAATGATAAAGTAAGGTGACAAAATCAAGAAGGAATATTTAAATGATAAAGTATTGAAGAACTTTCTATTTATGGAAAGTGGTTAACCCTAAAATAAGGAAAATAGGTTAAGTGACCTACAAATGGGTTAATTTACCTAGAGGATGAAAGTATAAATAAGATAGCATTGGTCTCTTGTAGATCATCCTTTTTGTGGATCAATGGAGAGCTTCTTATGAGAATATATTTTGGAGTATTGTTGGAGAGCTTCTTGTGAGATATTCTTGAGAATTTTTGGTGTGGAACACTTGATAATATTGAATATATATAGGTGAATGAGGTAACCAAAGTATATCTAAGATGAATTTCATAGGGAAGGTGAAGAAACGAGGGCCGAAGTTCAAGGGAGGATGAATTCTTTTCATGATGCTTTCTAAGGTATGCTATTTACAGGTCATCTCACCATTTTTGCAATAACTTTCTTTCTATAATGATTCAGACCATGTGATTGATATTCCATTGAGGAAACATATTCAATTATCTGTGGTAAAAAATTCATCTTTTGGGTCATTGTATTTTTGGAGATACACGCCGTGGAAAATAAGGTTTGTGGCTAGTCCTGAAACTAGTCTAAAACCGGTGTTTCGGGTAAAAAAGTCATAAATCATTCATAAAAGATCCAAATTAAGTGAGACAAATTGTGTTGGTTATATTAAAGTCATTAGTATTGTATTTAATAGTTTCAGATCAATTCAAAACGCATTCCGTGCGGGGAACACTCTACAAGGTCTCTCTCTAGAATAATCCAAAATTCAGCACGGTATGTCATTTTTGCTATAAATCATTTTTTGAGAGGTTCCAAGTAGTGAAACCTGGATGAGTTGCATAAAACACATTGAATAAAATTGTTTATCAGTTTCAGATCTTTATTCATTACAAGTAAAAATTTATGATTATTTCAAGTTAGGGTTGTTGAGTAATCCAAAACTAGTCATGGTTGAGACAAGCAGTTGATGAGTTGGCACATACATGAGGTGTATAGTTGATGATGTTGGTACATATTGATGATTCATTGTTGATGATTAGTTGACACATGATTGGCATATACTTGGTACATGGTTGGATGAACTTGTTTATTGTACAGATTGATTACATGTTGTTTGACACAGGTTGGTGCATGGTTGATGCACTTGTTTATGGTACAGATTGATATCTATTGAGGATTGTTCCCTCATCTAAGTTGGTGCTGAGAATGTAAGATGAGTTTTGCATATATATCTGGTGCTCTTGTAGAGTTTTACTCTATTCAGTTGTTGCTGAAAAACCCTCGTATTGAAGTCCATAATAAAAAAGAAAAATTGTACATACATCTTATGTTCCTTGTGTTCCTTGTGGAGATGATTTGTTGATGATATATTGTTGATATATGTTTCTGATATGTATTCAAATATAACTAATTATTAATGATAGAAATGAGTAATGATTAAATGTCGAATGCTAACTAATGAGTTTTGTGTAAGAGGGAAGTTTTGGGAAAAAGATCCCCACACTCATTCACCCCCCCACTCTAAGTGTGCTAGGTGTGTCCAACAATTTGTATCAGAGCATACCTTCAATACAAGCCTTAAAAATGTTGAAGGAGATCCATAGACAGACAAATGGATGATGAAATACCAATCCTTGATGAGGAAAACTATTCTATCAACTATTTGGAAATGTATTTGAAGACAATGGGAGCAACTATTTGGAAGGCAGCCATTGGTTTATCGGTTCCCTTGAGGAACAAGTCAAAGTATGCAGCTCAAAGAGAAGGCAAGAATAATGATGCATTGGCTCTCAATACCATTCTTAGTGGACTCTCAAGCCCTATCAAAGAGAGCATGGGACAATGCACTTCCACCAAGGATCTATGGCTAAAGCTAGAGGAGACATATCAAAGCAAGAAGGAGAAGGAAGATATTGAAGGCCACTCCATCAAGATTATCAAAGGTAAAGAATCTCCAAAAACCCTTGATTTTATTATTTCTAAATGTTATCTTGAAAACATTTAAAGTGAATATATCACAAAGGAATATCCCAAAAGTATTTCAAATGAAGATATAGAATCTCCAAAGACTCTTGATTGAAATGATTCAAAATGTGATGATGTTGATTTTTTCTCAAGTGAAGAAGATGATCTAGAAATAGTTTGTGTAAAGTTTGATGGTAGTTATCCCATGGAAAGAATAGAAGAATATCTATTAGAACTTCAAAAAGAAGTTGAAGAGGGTTTATATACATATAGAAGTGATCATTTTTATACACACTATAACTATCTTTCGGATAACACTAAGAAGTTTCTTAGGAGAAGTCAAAGGCACATCTTGAAGTTAAAGGGAATGATCAAGGAACAAGAAGAGAGAAATAAGACTCAATTAGTAGAAAAGGAAGAAGATATCACAAGACTAAAGAATGAAAAAGAAGATATGAAGGTAGATGATGAGATTAGAAAAAGTTTTGAAACCATTGTCCATCTCAAGACCCAAATTGAAGAAGCCAAAAGGGTAGATGAACTATTGAAGAATAAAATAAATGAAAAGGAAGAGTCATGTCATAAGTTAGAAGCTAAAGTTGTTGACCTTAGAAAGAAGGTAGAGAAGTCAAACAAATTCTTGAATAGCTCAAGAATCTTGGATGAGATCTTGGAAAGTCAAAGATCACCATGTGATAAATCAGGACTTGGATACAAAGAAGAAGCTACATATGTTGAAGCAAGAACCTCAAATAAGCATGAGGTAAGTCCATCAAAGAAGGAAGACAAAGTTGAAAAACAACCATCTACACAAGGCAAGGAAAATTTCAAAAGTACAAAGCAAGGAAGACATCAAGAAGCTATCTTTGGGAC
The DNA here is from genome assembly GCA_009831015.1 of Picea engelmannii. NCBI lineage: Eukaryota > Viridiplantae > Streptophyta > Pinopsida > Pinales > Pinaceae > Picea > Picea engelmannii. Next base: position 133,242 of record ML800106.1, read on the forward strand.
ACCAAAGCAAATGTATGAAAGTATTTTTCATGGGCATTGTTATTCATGTAATGAATATGGTCACAAATATTTTAAATGTATATCTTATGAAAGAAGATATAATGGAAGATTTTATAACACCATAAGGTGTTGGAGATGTGATCAAGTAAGACACATTGTTTTTCACTATAACACCATGAGATGCTATAGTTGTAGTGGATTTGTCCACAAATCCCAGGAGTGCTGGAACACAAGAAGAAACTCCATGATGAGGACTTCACATAGCATGGATAGAAGAAGGAATGAAGTAAGGAAGGGAGACATCTTTGAAAATATGGATGCTCAGAGCTCAAGTTCTGAGGAGCAGGGACATCTATAAAAGTGGGTAAAGAATATAGAGCAGCGAGAACAAAATGAAAGACTGAAGGGAAGTTCAAAAATGTCATCTACTGAGGCATACAACGATGACAGTGGTATCAGTCACGTACATACGCAGACTGACATTGTATAGGTCATGTACATACGCGAGCTGTCTGTGCAACAGGATACGTATATGTGGTGAAGCCTAAGGAAAAAGGATATGCACATGGATTGTAGTTTGATGTGATGGTATAACTCTGTGATGGTATAACTCTGTGATGTAGGGTCTGACATGGTTTATTGCAAGTTCTCACATTGTTTGTTGCAGGTTCTCATGATTCTATATTAGATTATGTAAGGTGATGATGTAAAATAAAATATTGGGTGCATGGCACTAACCCATGAGTATGGATTGATGTTGATCTGTTAGGGTACATGGCTGGTACATATTTGAGTTTCATTGATATATCTTATGATGTATTATTGGAATCATATGCTGGATATCATGGTGCATGCATTTTGCATGTGGTTGGGCTACATATTGAGACATGTAGTTGGTGAGTTGAGTTGATAGTCATGTTGTACATCATTCAGGAGTCATAGCTTGTTGATGCATGGTTGATATACTTTCTTGGTGCAAGTGATGATGCATGATGGTACACTCATAGATGGTATTTGTTTGTCATATTGATAGATACACATGGTTGGCATATTGGTGGATGAACATGGTTAGCATATTGGTAGATGCACATGGTTAGCATATTGGTAGATGCACATGTTGGCATATTGATAGAGGCATATGATTGATACATTCCATGGATGATATCTTTTGGCACATTGCATGATGTTGATGTACATGGTTGATGTACATAGGTGTTGTGAATGATGAGCACACATTTTTGTACAGGATGTGCTTGGTTGATATTTTGCTCATGATTCTTTATTTCATTGTTGACATATCTTTTGCTTCATGATGCTTGGTATAGCATGAGTTTGATGCATGAATAGGTCCAAGGATCGTTATATGGTAACACATTGTTCATCTCACAGAGAAGATAGGGGATACATACCCATAGGGGGAGTCATTCTTCTTCCCATGATTTTAGGAGGAGTGATGGTCACAAGGGGGAGTATGTTCGATGTATTTTCAGCATTACATCAGAGTGATATCCCATGTTCAAAAGGGGAGAGATTATTCAGAGGAAGATCAAAGGCACTCAGACAGGGGGAGAAGCCCCAAGGAAATTTCAAGCAAGGGGAGCAGCCCCGAATGGAAAGATACCTTTTCCATTGATAACAAAGGGGGAGAGATTTATTAGATGCAGAGGACAAATGCATGGTTCCAGGGGGAGAGGATTTTTCATATGCAGAGGACAGAGGCATGGTTCCAAGGGCAGTAGATTTATTAGATGTAGAGGATAGAGGCATGGTTCAAGGGGGAGCATGAGTGATATGATTTTAGTATTGCATTAGAGTGTTTCCATCAATGCCAAGGGGGAGATTGTTGATTAAGGTTGGTTGTCATTGATGTCAACCCTTGAAGAAATCACTGTAGCACAAAGGTTTGGATAATGGACCCAAGTTCATTTGATTTAAAGATGACTCATTATTGTCTTTTCATGGTTGATAATAAGTAAAGATGGATGAACTCCAAACTGGTCCCCTTATGGTGAAAGCCATCATGGGAAGACACTTTGCAGATTGAGTTATCCTAGAAGAATGGTTGGAGGACCGATGCTCTCATTATTGTATTATCATGATTGATAAGGTGCACAAATGGATGAACTTCGAAGTGGTCCCCTTATGGTGAAATCCCTCATGGGAAGACGCTTTGCGGATTGAGTTATCCTAGAAGAATGGTTGGAGGACCCATTCTTGTATGTGGAATAATGAGATGAAGATCAAGAAAATCATTGGTGAAACTATCCTTGATGGATAGTGCTTGTCATGCCATTTCTGGTGGCATGTGGAATGTCACATAACTCCTCATGGTTTGAGAGTTATGGCCTTACGAAAATGAAGGACCCCCACATGAAGGCTTGAAGCCCCCATGGTCAAAGAAGTCAAAGTGACCTAAAAGAAGAAATCATTATTTAAATGACAAAGTAAAGTGACCTAAAAGAATAAATCATTATTTAAATGATAAATTAAAGTGATAAAGTCAAGGTGGATTATTTAAATAATAAAGAGAAGTGACAAAATCAAGAAATGATAAAGTAAGGTGACAAAATAAAGAAGGAATATTTAAATGATAAAGTATTGGAGAACTCTCTATTTATGGAAAGTGGTTAACCCTAAAATAAGGAAAATAGGTTAAGTGACCTACAAATGGGTAAATTTACCTAAAAATGGGTTAAGTGACCTAGAGGATGAAAGTATAAATAAGATAGCATTGGTCTCTTGTAGATCATCCTTTTTGTGGATCAATGGAGAGCTTCTTGTGATAATATCTTTTGGAGTATTGGTGGAAAGCTTCTTGTGAGAGCTTCTTGAGAATTTTTGGTGTGGAACACTTGAGCATATTGAAGATATATAGGTGACTGAGGTAACCAAAGGATATATAAGCCATATTTCATAGGGAAGGTGAAGAAAAGAGGGCTGGAATTCAAGGGAGGATAAATTCTTTTCATGATGCCTTCTAAGGTATGTTATTTACAGGTCATCTCACCATTTTCACAATAAATTTTTTTCTATAATGATTCAGACCATACGATTTATATTCCATTGAGAAAACATATGAAAGTATCAGTGGTAAAAAATTCAGCTTCTGGGTCGTTGTATTTTTGGAGATACACACCGTGGAAAATAGGGTTTGTGGCTAGTCCTGAAACTAGTCTAAAATTGGTGTTTCGGGTAAAAACGTCATAACTTATTCATAATAGATACAAAATCAGTGATACCAATTGTGTTGGTTATATTATAGTATTTAGTATTCTTTTTAATAGTTTCATATTGATTCAACCAACATTACATGCGGGGCACACTCTACAAGGTCTCTCTTTACAATAAGCCAGAATTCAACAAGGTATGCCATTTTTTCTATAAATCCTTTTCTGAGAGGTTCCAAGTAGTGAAACTTGGAGAAATTGCATAAAACACATTGAATAACATTGTGTATCAATTTCATATATTTATTCATTATAGGTACAAAGTTAGGATTATTTCAAGTTAGGGTTGTTGACTAATCCAAAACTAGTCATGGTTGAGACAAGCAGTTGATGGGTTGGCACATACATCAGGTGTATAGTTGATGATGTTAGTATATATTGATGAGTCATTGTTGATGAGTAGTTGAAACATGATTGGTATATACTTGGTACATGGTTGGATGCACTTGTTTATGGTACAAGTTGATTACATGTTGTTTGGCACAGGTTGGTGCATGGTTGATGCACTTGTTTATGGTACAAATTGATATCTATTGAGGATTGTTTCCTCATCTCAGTTGGTGATAATAATTTAAGTTGAGTCTTGCATATAGATCTGGTGTTGTTGTAGAGTTGTACTCTATTCAGTTGTTGCTGAAAAACCCTCAGATTGAAGTCCATAATAAAAAGAAAAATTGTACATACATCTTATGTTCCTTGTGTTCCTTATGGAGATGATTTGTTGATGATATATTGTTGATATATGTTGCTGATATGTATTCACATCTAACTGATTATTAATGACAAAAATGAAAAATGAGTAAATGTCGAATGCTAACTAATGAGTTTTGTGTAAGAGGGAAGTTTTGGGAAAAAGATCCCCACACTCATTCACCCCCCCTCTAAGTGTGATAGGTGTGTCCAACATAGTGTTCACTTCGACTGTCTATAAAGTAACAGTGGAGCGAAAGGTCGACTATATCTAAATTAGTTTTTTGGTTGAAAATGTTTTAGGCTGAACTTTGTGTTGTCGGAGAAAAAAACCAGTTGTCGTTTTTTATTGCATGAAAGTTGAGTATGTCGTTCATGCTTCATTCGATTTGACGTTCAAGGTTTCGACCGAAAGATGTGTTTTTCGGCTGAAAAATGGATTATAACAATTTTTCTGCCTCCATTCTCACGAAAATGTTACCCACCTTCATGATTTTTCCCTGACATTTACTATAAACTTGTTCTGTCACAAACCTATCAAACTTCAAATACCGCTTCCTTGGAGCTTTTTTTAGGGCATACAATATATTCTTCAACATGCATACCAAATTATCCTTTCCTTTGACCACATACCCCTGTGGTTGCTGCATATAAATCTCTTCCTCCAAACCCCCATGGAGAAAAGCTATTTTTACATCTAATTGTTCAAGATGCAAATCTTCTACTACCACAAGACTTAAAATAGTCCTAATTGAAGTCATTTTAACAATAGGAGAAAATATTTCATCAAAATATATACATTTCTTTTGTGCAAACCCCTTTACAAGAAGTCTAGCCTTGTACCTCTTTATACCTCCATATTCTTCCTTCAACCTGTAAACCCAATTATTCTGCAATGCTCTTTTTCCTGTAGGCAACTGAACCAAGTCCCAAGTCTGGTTATTGACCAAGGAATATTTTTCCTCTTTCATGTATTGCCCCACTTCTTTTTAGTGTCTACCTACATTGCCTCTTCATAACCTTTTAGTTCACCAAAATCAGTCAACAATAAATAATACAATGAAGGAGAGTATCGTTCAAGGGGTCTACTTATCCTGGTAGACATTTTAACAACACTCACAATATTTTGAGGTACATGCTACTTCTGTTGTTGTACATTTTGATTTTTTGGTACCTTTAGAATTTCTTTTTTAATGATCTCATCAAGCAATGTATATTATGGTTTTTCTTTTTCCCGTTTCTTTCCCTGCAACTAATCTTTGTACATGACCTTCTCATTGAATATGACATCTCTATTCCTAATGATTTTGTGACTTATCCTAACAGATATTCTAATAACACTCACAGGAGTTTGAGGTACATGCTACTTCTGTTGTTGTACATTTTAATTTTTTGGTACCTTTAGAATTTATTTTTTAATGACCTAATCGAGCAATGTACATTCTAGTTTTTCAACTGATCTTTATACATGACCTTCTCATTGAATATGGCATATCTCTTCCTAATGATTTTGTGATTTTCATAATCCCATAAGCGATAACCAAAATCATTAACACTATATCCAATAAATGTACACTTCTTGGATTTTTCTTCAAGCTCTGTTCTATTTTCTTTATCAATATGGACAAATGCTTCACAAATGAAAGTCTTCAGAAATGAATAGTTTACCTTTTTACCTATCCATTCATCCTCTGGAATGCCACCATCCAAAGATATTGAATTTCCTCTGTTTATTAAGTAAACATCAGTATCTAAAACTTCTACCCATAATTGTAAGGGAAACCCAACACACAATCTCATACTCCTTGCATGTTCCATTATTTTCATGTTCATCCTTTCTAACACACCGATTTCTTTTAGTGCTCCTGGAACTGTCTTCTCTCTAAGAATCCCATGGTATGAACAATAATATTCAAACTCATTGTTGCAATATTAACCTCCATTGTCTAATTTGAGACACTTCAACCTCTTTCCTATCTCATTCTCAACCGAAGATTTCCATTTCTTAAAAATATAAAAAAACGTTAGATTTTTTTTCAAATGCAATAAACCCAAGTTTTTCTAGTTACATCATCAATAAAAGTAACATAATAACGAGATCCATGAAGAGATGATACCTAAGATAGTCCCCACACATTTGTATGCACAAGCTCCAACTTTTCACTCTTCTTTTCTTTTCTGACTCTGAGAAATCTAACTCTCTTCTATTTTCCTTAAAAACAGTTCTCACAGAAATCTAAATCAACTTGTTTAAGATCTGGAAACAAATTCATTTTGTGAAGTATCTACATCCCCTTCTCACTCATGTGTCTAAGACTATGATGCCAAAGTGTTGCATCCACTCATATAGAAGCTAAAGAGATAGAAGAGTCAACATTAACAATACATAAATACAATGTAACTACCTTCTCCCCTTTGTCATTACCAATGATCCCTTAGTGACCTTACACGCCTTATCTGTAAATATATAGATATAGCCTTCACTTCTTAACTGCTCTGCTGAAATTAGATTTCTTCTCAGATTTGGTATATGTCTCACCTCTTTCAGTAACCATTGGTTTTCATTTTTTTCTTTGTTTTTACCTTACCCATTGCAACAATTTGACATGGTTCATCATCACCCAAATAAAGCTATCCAAAATCACCTTGAACATAATCTTGAAAATATTTCATATGGGGTGTGGCATGAAATGAAGCCCTTGAATCTACTACCCAAGATTCAGTAACATTATCTAAAGAAAGAATCAAGGCATATTGTAACACATCACTTGTTATATTCTCTTCCTATTTTTTCTCTTGTTATCCATATCTTTGTTTCTTTGGAGCTCTACAATCTTTCTTTATATGTCCTTTCTTCCCACAATTCCAACACTCTATCTTTCGTAGTCTAGATTTGGATATTCCCTTCCTATAATTCTCGCGGTTCCTTGATCCCTTTCCTCTATCCTTTGTCTTCCTGTGTTCTCCATGGTCAATGCATTATATTAAGTCTCACACATGATTTTCCACCACATTTCCTCACTAAGGATAACACCAACAACATTATCAAATTTCAGTGTTTGAACCATAGACAGAGTAACTTACAACCATGACCAAGTTGTTCCAACTTTATGGAAATGAACACAAGATTATAAGATCCATAACCTCATCATCAAAGTCCACTTTTACATAACTTAGTTGATTAGTAAATGTATTAAATTCATTTAAATGATCGACAACAGACCCACCTTTTGACATCTTCATATTAAATAACTGCTTCATTCAAAATACCTTATTTGAGGCCGAGGGTTTTTCATATAGTTTAATCAATGCCTCAGTCAGATCCTTCATTTTATTTTCTTTTGAAATATTGAAAGACATCGACACTACCAAGCACAACTGTATCATTCTCGGTGCCTTTCTGTCAAGAAACTTCCATTCTTCGTCCATCATACTCGTCGTCTTCTTTGTTATTCTGTCCAATGGCAGGAATAGATCCTTTGGATATAAATAATCTTCCATTTGCATATTCCATAGCTAATAGTTCTGGTTTTTAAATTTCTTGACCTTAAACTTTTCATCTTCCTCCATTTCTCCCACTCAAACTAGGAACCCTCTTTTCTTCCGAGTTACCTTTGGCTCTGATACCAGTTGTTAGAAAAACAAGGTAGAGGAGCAATACAATAAAACAAATGTGGAAATAAAACATATAAGATACAAAAAACAATAGAGACACATATATGTGTGGTTCACCCAGAGTGGGATATGTCCAGCAAATAAATTTCCATGTCCTTCCTTTATTATTATCTAGAAAATAAAGGGATACTACCTACAACACACTTGATGTAACTTCCTCTTCTTTCTCTCACAGTATCCTCTCTCATAATACAATATTCACTCACATACCCAACCACAATACAATTCCCTTAAGAAAAAAGGGTTTCCTTCTAGGGAAAAAAAACTTAACATAACTTCTACCGTTAGATCTGCGACCTTATAATGAATGGTCCAAATTGACTACAAAATTACAATATTTTACAAGGAAAATTTCCCAAAAAACTTCATCGGCAAAAGGGGGCTAAACATACCCACATATAAATCAGGAAGATAATCAAGCTCCACAACCAAAAAACACACCTAAACCAGATTCATCATCTCATCATTAGTGATATCCCTTATGACCCTTATACTTTCCCTTAGTAGTATCTTCATAAAAAGTGAAACTAGATCAAAACTAATAAGAATGTATTCCCCATCCATTTTTAGATTATTCAATTTATTGACTAGATGAACTGAGTCCTTATAAGAGAAACCTTGTTCCCATCAAGGTATTTAAGATTCTGTGCAAGAAATTTAGCCAAGTAATACATTGGTGATCCAATAGTGTTTATGATAGTCCTGAATGGAACACCATCCTTGTGGATTTTAGGAAATCCATAAATGTCAAGCATGATCATGTTATTATGAGTTAGTTTATTTTTTATATTCTTCTCAAGAGACAATGAGTTTATTTTGTATATTCTTCTCAAGAGACAACTCCTTAATTACCTTATTACATATTTTAGAATTTTATTTCTGAGATCATATAACAGTTTTCTGTAAATCCCACTAGTTGTTAGGTGCTCCATTTTTCTATCGTAGTCTTGTTTATTCTATCATAAATGTGACATTACACTTGTCTACTTTAACTATTATGATGTTTTTATTATTTCTCAACTTTCTTAAAGGAAACACATCTACCTTGTTAATATTTCCTGACAAGTGCCATTTTTCTCTTCTTAATGCTACATCACATTCTTTCCTCGCTTCTTCTATTGAGTTATTAGGTAGGTTCTTAATTCAATGCTCAATGTAGCATATTATATTTTCCACTAGTATATTTCTTGGTGCAACAACATTTAAAAAAAAATTGAAATGGGTATTGATTGTATTCAAAGAAAGTTGTGACCACACTGTACAACATGATAATACATATCAGCTAGAGAAAGTTTGATGATTGGGATTCAAAATTTCCCAAAACTATAGAAATTCCACCTTCAAACTAAGTTGTCCTTACAACCTTTTACACAAAACTATAAAACTTACAACTATAAAGTGGACTATACTTGCCTATAAAAAATACTATTTTGCAAAACATAAAAGCCAATCGTGGGCTTGTTGCTTGACATCTTCATGGATTTCCAGATATGGAAATTCTTGTATTCCATCTCCCCTTAGATTTGTAGCACTGTATCATCCTCCTTAATAGTTTATATGACAAACCCGTTATAGACTTTTGGAAGACAAGTCATAGAGTGATATTTCCTTGCTATACCTCGAATCAATTGGTATTTCATGTTATGGTCTGCAATGAGATTTTTTATTTGATTTCTCTGGATGGGCACTATTGCTTCCAATTTAGCATTCCTAACTAATTGAACGTCAAGTTGAGAAGAAATGTTGTTATTGCTTGATGGGAAATTGCTACTAGTAAATCCTTAGTTTGGAAAGCAATTCTTTGTTGAACATGATGAAGATTTGCAATTTTAGAAGAATCATATCCATTGATGTGACAATGATTGTCCATGGTAGATGGATTCAAGCTAACCAGACCAGATCCATGTAAAACACTGATTGGATACCACCTATTGACTATGAGACAATATGAGTCGAAACACACTACAAAGGGTATGCTAGACCCATAACTATGAGATGGAACAAAGATGGATGTCAGAGTGAATGGATTTATTACTAGGTTGATTGCGATATAACTCCACCAAAGGTCGAGAAGGAACAAGATCTCATATTTGCTAAGAAAACCCATCCTATTAGGCTTTAAATCACTCACTTGACCGAGCTTGATGCTATGAATGGATAGTATGGTGGCCCATCTCATCTAAATTAAAGAGATGCACCACTTGTCCTTCATTCCAAATGGCATGCCAATTCTAATGTTTGACTTGAACAATTTCATGGTGTAGGGTCCTTGTTTTGACATATTTGGTAGCATCTACAAGATCTTGTTTTAACCATTTACCCATCTTATTACCTCACGATGACATATATATTTTACCATTTTTTCTTCAAAATGCATTTTTGACATGACAAAAGTAATTATTCTAGCATAAGTATTGCATTTTCCTTATTTAATGAATAAGATATGTTTAATTTCTCAAGTTGATGAGGTTACTAGAATATTCTTGTAGCATGTTGGACAACTACCTCGATGGTTAGGATGCTTGTTGAACTTCCCATTTGATTTGAAAATGTGGGTTTTGTGGAGAAACACGTACATAGGGATACATGTTGTCCATATTAGACAAAACTCCAACAATGAAAAATGCTATTCGTGGTAAAAAATCCAACCGAATCCTGTAGCATGTGAGTATATTGCGATTTTATGCCTTCGGTCATGAAATTGTAACGAGATGACCAAATCTGTAATTTTGTTTGTTCATTAATTTGTTTGAATCTAATATTATAATTTCTTGGTTATCTTTAGTAGGTTTGGTATGGGATTGAATGCCTAGAATTACTGTTATGATTAAAATGTAATTAATAAAGTGTTCAAGGCATTCATGCCTAGACAGAGATTGATAACAACAATAAGAGGGAGCAAGATCAAGACTGTGTTTTAATACATGTACTCTGTTTTATTATGAAATACAAGACAATATTATGCGTGCTCATCTTCTAAATCTATGAATTTGTAGGTGTGTATTGGGCATACTTCGGGGAGAACGTAGGCCCCCCTTCATCTTAAAAGTAGCACCCTAGTTAGTTTTATTTCCATATTAGAATATTTGTCACTAATTCTTCATTGGTTGGCAACTTCTCAAGATAGAAATATTGCATGCATTTATTAGTTTCTCATTTCAATTGTTTATACTTTTTAATTGAGAGCTGTCAATGTAACTTATGGAGTGACTCCAGGGGGGTACTATTGAATGCCAAAATCTGCATTTAACCTGTGTTAGAATATTCATTGTTAGATGAGCAATCAATTCCTGAAAGTTATGTTTTTTAGTGGATAAGATAATGGTGTGTTAATTGAGAATTTTTTAGACACTTGTAGGATGTTGAGAGATCTAAGGACTCGATATAACTCAAGAAAGATGAAACTCTTCACTAGCCCTAGATTCTAAAGATTAATATAGATATTTCTGGTATCCTAGGGGATTGAGTTTTCCATTTGTAGAATAATAACTGAAAAGTACCTAATAATTATAAGGGATCTAATCTCCTTTGATTTGAGGATGTTCATCCCTTGGTATAGGGTCAAGGATCTTTCTTTTTTGTTTGTAGATTTACCTAAACCCAAAGTATAGATTAGTTCACATTTTACCTCGTGGTGGGAAAAAGTTAGAATGAATGTATTTTTAACTATTTTGTGAAGTCATCGAAAACCCCAAAACCTTAAAAATCATAGAAAATCAACTATGATTTACACCCAGATCAATCCCATAGATCGTCTGCGATAAGGTAATAACGTGCGTGATCACATCGAGGATAGAAAATCACAGGGATAAGACTTGGTTGACTATTTTTTAAAAGTAATCAATTCCACATTATTTACACAACGAAACCAATGTTTTTCAGAAGCAACAGTATTTAATGTTTAAAGTCAATAGATGTCTAGAAAATTATCCCACCAACGCATTATCTTTACATAATTTGTCCATTTTTAAAGTTTGAATGTAGTGCTTAAAAGTTACAGGCCAACCAACGCTTTCCATTAAATATATGGAAGTGCGGTGTTTTTCTGATTTGTTTGATTGCAGTGCGGTATTATTTTGATTAATCTAATGGAAGAGAAGTATTATTTTGATTAATTTAATGGAAGAGTGGTATTCTTTTGGTTAATTTAATGGAAGTGCCATACTTTGTTTTGGAAAACTTTTCGTTTTGATTTATTGTTAGAAACTTTTTCATTTTCCAAAATTCCAATCAAATATAACACATTTGCTAGGAAGTACAATTGTTGTTCACAACAACATTGGTGAAGGCCAAAGTTCTTCAACAGTCTAGTATGTTGTAAGGGAGCAGTGGTTGTATAACTAACTTGTAAAGTAATTTGAGTCCATTGTCATTAGTTCCATGTAGTTTAAGTCTAATTCCCTTCTCCTTCTCTGGGTAGCCTATTTGTTTCAATCTTATTCCCCTTTCCTTTCTATGCATGTTCATTGTTGGGTACATGTGACTGTAAAAAAATAAAGGTGCATATGCATGAAGAATGTTTTGGAAATGTTTCTACAACTATAAAATCCTCTATCCTTATCTTAGGAAAACTTTATGCATATCAAATCATATTTGTGTTGTTCTGGCCATATAAATATACCAAGAGATTTGTATTTCTTTTAAAATATTAAAGAGGAAGTTGACCCTTTCATTTCCAAAACTATTCATTAAGTTATGAGATCAAATAACGAGCAAGAACATGTTGAGCAACATGATGTTTTCTATACTTCTTCACATGTTCTTCCTTTACTCCAACACTTTAAAACTAACATTGTCGAACAAAGTCAATTAATGCATGACACAACTACCTTATTCTCGAATTTGTTAAGAATTACATTAGACAACTAACTTTCATAAATCTATGATGAATTACACTCACACCCTACTTTCTAAAAAAATTACTAAGTAAAATTGAGTAGAACAATTGTTATTATGAGTTGAAGATTTAAACTTTGATAATATTTTTAAGATTTAAATTTTTTTATCACACACTTTCAATTATTCACACAACCAAATATTTTGATTCATATTATTTTTTTTTGGTAAATAAAACATTCTATTAAAAATACATAGTATTACAAAAATATTCCAAGACATTCTATTAAAAATTCATAGTGTTACAAAAAGATTCCTCGGAAGGAGAGAGTTTGAAGCCTAACTAAACCAAATTTTCAAAATAATCTAAACAACTTGACTATGGCCTTGTCTAGGAAGTAAGTGCTCCATCACTATGACATCCTCATCACTGCAGACCGATCTTGGAAGTAAGTGCTCCATCACCCTGTCAACCTCTGCAATCTGCTCAACCAATGGAGTCTCCAATAGCTGTGACTCCATCTCCTCAGGTTGATCTGTATGTGTAAGGTCCCGTGTCTGTACTCCCTGTACCTCCTCCTAGATCTGTGGGTCTACCTATCCATGGTGTGCATCCCTCACATTAGGCTCATCCATCATACCTAACGTGCCACTGATATCCTCGTGTGACGTGGCTATCCTGGGTGTCTGAACATGTGACATATGTGTCATGACCCCCATAGGAAGCTCATCATCTCTAGGTCCTAACACGTGTGACTCCTCACTAATGTGACCACTTTGTTGAGGCATAAGGTCATCAATGGTATGTGACATGTCTGCTGAGACACTGGTGCTATTGTCCTATCAATCCAGCTGCCTATCCACTACACAAGGTTCATGATCCTCCTCAAGCGTGCAAGCTTCCATAGCCTTTGTGCAAGAGTCATCATCACTATCCTCTCAGGTAGAGTCACTATCACTAGCCTCTGTGCAAGAGTCACTGTCATCATCGAACAACTCCAAATCCTCATCATCACTATCATACTGTACCTCAATGATATGCTTTTTACCCTTACCCCTACACCTATGATATGGTTCCCAAGGCACCTTGCAATTGTAGCAAAGTTGTGTGCTCCTAATGGGTGTGGGGTTTCTCTGTGCTTCCTTCCATCTAGCTGTCATAGCTCTATTTTCCTATGCTATGCCGACCCAATGGGTAACCTCATCTTTTCTCCAACTATGATTTTTATAGGATACAAAATGATGGAATGTCATTAGAGCTCTGAGATTCTCATTGAGGGTTTGATATTCCCTATCACAATCAACAATCCTTCTAGTAAATTCCAAAATATCCATAGATTTGTTTTCCTTTTCTATGTTGACCCAATATATAACCTCCTCTTTGCTCCACCTAGGATTTTTTATAGATAAAAACTGGTGGAATGTCAATTGAGCCCTAGTTTCCTCCCGAAGGGCATAATATTCCCCTTTATAGATCATACTCTCTCTAGCAAGGTAAAAAAAATCCATTTCTCCATATAGAATACCCCTCTATGGCTCTATATGCATCTGCTAATTCCAACTGGCTAGCAGGGATCTAAGCTCGGATACCACTATAATGATCCCAAGCCATTATGCAAGGATCACCACAGTTTTGGTGTCTTTTTAAACTTTTTCTGAGTGAGGTATTTTGTCAAACACTTTGCTATCCTACTTGTTTAGATGTGTTTACTTGTTGAATGGCCTCTTGATTTCGGCCTTAGGTTTTACTGATGTGTTTATATGAATGTTTGCAGAAATTAACAAGAAGAGACAACCATGGAACATACCTCAACCATATGCAATATGATAGACATGCCAAAACATCTCAAATAACTTTTATTCATAAAATAGAGAAGCCTGCTACAATGAAGATGCCAATCTGGAATGATCAACAAATGACCAAGAAGATAGATAATAGAGCTGCTACAAAATGCTCCCGACAATACAAAATAAGCCTCCAAAGGTTGGATGAGAAATGAAGACCAATGCCACATCCTACTGGATAGCTGAAGCTCCTCAACAATTCAACCCTCGTGCCAAAGATGTCCAATCACCTTAAGAAAGATGCCAAATAGTAGATCGGGTGTTGGTAAGAACAACCCAGGTGCCTGAATCTTCAAGATCCCTCTCAAACCCTGTAGATTTGAACTCCTCCACTGAATGGTGCACCCCACTAGATGATTGAAACCCTAATAATTTAGCCTCTCTCCTAGAGACCTCCAACAACTCCACCAATCCACTAGAATGATAGATCGAGGCACGCAAATGAATACCCAAGTGCTCAAATCATCAAAATACCTGCTAGATCCTTAGATCTAGCTACCCTCCAAATAATGGTGCGCCCTCCTCTTGGGAAATCGCCCCACTCTCAATACAAATCAATCCTCCAATAAAAGATTCTAGAAAACCACCAAGAATGATGCCAAGACACCTGCAAGGAAAACCCAATACCTAGAATTCCCTAAATCTCTCCTCCTCAGTTAGAATGAATCCTCCCTCAATGGATGGTGCACCCCTCTTGTTGGAAACTCTCAACTCATGTGCCCTCTCTCTATATGCGCATGAAACCGATGTAGAATTCCCCTGCAACTGAGTATATCTGGAACTAGAATGGTGTGGGATAATATTGCATCTCTGAGACCAAGCTTGGAACAAGGTAGGTGGAATCTTTCACCACTGAATCGTCCTCTAGGGTTTGTTAAGTCAAAACCCTCAAAACCCCCAATGTTGGGCTCACTAGCTAGAAGCCAGATATCAAAATAAGTTCATACATGAATGAATGAGAAGAGGCCCTTGCCTTTCCTTTATACTTTTGGCTCACCTTGTCCCTCCAAAGTGACTTTTATTTTATTATTAATTAATTAATTAATTAACCTTTTTACCTCTGAAAAGATCCTTATCTCTCCTTGTGGCTTCCCTAGCCACTGGAAATTACTTCTAGCCATCCCATCCTGTAGTGTTGCTCCTCCTGATTCCAATGAGCTATTACACTGAGAGGTTCCTCCAAGTAATGTGCCCAAAAGGACCTATTCAGTGAATTTCATTGACTTATAGCTCAAAATAGTCAAAATCATGGAAATCGTCGAAATGCAAGGGAACCAAAGCCAACCTATGAAGAATGGCTCGTAATGATGGAATATGATGAGAAATGCAAGCTGGACCCCACAATGCCTCTCAATAACCCCTGTACTCACTATAACCTCCATCTGGTTACTCTGGTCATCATAACCCTCTACATTGTGATGAAGTCCCAAAGTGGGAACATTACAGTGCTCCCTGCTAGAAAATTGCTTGTCCTCAAGAAATAACCAAATCATCTCAAATAAAATACCAGGATCCCATGTCCACCTGTGGGATACATAGTAAAACCCATCCAAAGACGAACAATAGTACACTCCACCCCCTAGATCCCATATCAGGAAGTTAACTGCAATACTCTGCGAAGCATAGTCCTGAAAGATATCAACCCTGTGAACCTCCTGCACATGACACATGGCCTCATCTCGAAATGAGTCCATCCTGCAAATCTCTACCAAGATTCACACGGCCTCCATCAACTACACATGATGATGCTAGCCTGAGGTACTGCAAGAACTCCGTGAGACACCCTCAAGCACTGTGCTCCCCTCAACACTGAAGCTAAATGGAAAGTTAGAACAACTTTCCCCTGCAAAGGTCCACTTGCCCCTATCAGTTAGTGAAATGCTCAACCCTGCAATCCATGGGTCCCATGCTAACCTCTGCCGAAGATCACCATGCTAGCCCTGCACTACTCTGACCATGACTATCTGTCCCCTGCATACATACTGGATCCTCCTCTCCTGGATCCTCAAGCTGAAATACCTGTGACCACCGGACCTGCTGTCCAAAAACTGTATCTATAAAGGCATATTTGTAGAAGAAGTATGTGTCCAAACATCTCCATGCCCTATCATGATGATCAAGCGAAAGGAAAGGTCTCGCCCCATAGGACAAGTACCTGCAGACCCCCTCCAAACCAAACCAAGGTGGAGTGTGTGGCTCTCTGGTGCAACCTGGGTCAACATGAACATCATGCTAACAAAACAGACTCCTGGGTCCCATGGAAAACTTGGAAGTTTATCACTTCCAATCTCCTCTAAATTCTCTTGTGTGAGACCGATCACTATCGGAAACCCTATGTGCTCATTTGCTACCACCTAGCCCATGATTCTCTCTCTCACACACCAAGTCTCAACTGGTTTCCTATGATGATCCCTCTCTCTCCGGTTGGATGCTGTAAAGGTACTCATGTCAAGTGGCCTCAACCTAAGCACTGTCCATGCTCTCAACCACTGTCTATCTCTCCTCATGCGACTGTTGATCTGGTGAAGGTGTGACACAACCGCGCTCCTCGGAGCACGACCGCTCTCCTTAGGACCTTCTTTCACGCACAACCCGAAGAACTCAATGGTTCTTCTATTTCCCTATCAATAAATCTGCACCCCACAGGTTTTTCTTTAGCGCGATCCTCTCTTCCCTACGTTCGGAGGATCGAAACTCGCAACTTCGTGGGTCCAACAGTCGAGCGCTACACCCTCGGCTTCCTGAGACCTGATGGCTCAGTCAACTCTGATCTTCTCCTCATCTATCAGGACGTCGACTCTATCGCAACCTCATATCTATCGCAACTTCTCTACTCGCGATGCCAAGCCCTCGGATTTCCAACTTCCGATACCCGATGCGCCGAAACGCCGATACGACCTTATCGTGCTTTTTTGCAACTCGCCACCTCGCGTCCTTGTAACTTGGAGTTCCTAATCTTTAGACTCTCACCCTACGAACTCCCGAGTTCGTGAGATTTCTCGGTCTCTGCCACCTGTCTTCCACTCACCACTATGGTCCCCACAACTTACGTAACCACCCAAGATATCGCGTGTCACAATATCGTGACTCCTGTCACCAAGTTTTGGACACTTTCCTCACGAGATCCCGATAGGCGATCTCGCGAATAATACAACAGTCCTGGTCGACTTGTACCAACGCTCTGCCCTCCTGAGCTCAGAATCTTTAGACGCTTCCGCCGTAACCTCCTTGCACCTCTGCAAGATCTAACAGCCCACGAAACTTCGCGAAATCTCCTCAGAGGATTTCGATCGTCCATTCTTCCTTGTACAATTCCACGAAAAGGAAGAAATGTCCCTCCACGAGACCCATTATTTGCTCGTCAACCTGCGATGCTTCCTCTGAACCTTCAACGACAACTTCCCCTACGCTTATCCTTCAATGAGTTTGAAGGCCTACTCCTCCTGAGCTTCCTTGCGATTCTCAAATACTTAGAAGGAGATTTGCACGCACTCTTTACGGCAAATCTTCAACTTTGTCTAAGTGTTGAATTCTTTCGACCCTACGCCCTCCTACAGCAGCAGTCTTTCAATGCTTTGCTCGGAATCGCAACCCTGAGACTTTGCTTGGCCTGCGCACTCCTTGCATGACACTGTTCCTAACTGCACCTTCGAAGGAATGATAACAAAAGCTATCTCTAAGTGAACCCTTCTATCAACGCACTCCGGCGGACAAATTCGACTGCACTCCTTGCAGAAATCCTTTGGTTCAATTAGAGAAATAGTTGAAACTCATTTCATCTCACTTCTCAGACTTCAATTCAACCATGAAATCACATACACAGCATATAAAAGCAAATGTATGACAGAAAGAAAATATTCATGAGCATAACATCAATACACAGAGAATAGACACATAACCATGGATTTGAATCAAAGCTTTATTCTATTAGTTCAATATCTGTACATGGAGTGTTCTTCATACAATTCTCTGCATGCTCTTCTCTTCTTGCTCCTAAATTCTTATCTTACCATGATACAATGAGGGTGTCTATATTCGTTTTCCCTCTTGAATTCTAAAGCTATCAAATCTACAATTAAATTCCTATCCACCATCATTAACTATCTTAAATGCCTCATCTACCTAAGGACGAGAGCTATCCGCTCAAGGTCCATTACAATATACAAGTGCGTCATCTCTTAAGTGGCTTATTTAAGATTTATGCAACAATCCCAAAGTATTTTCAAAATGTGTGCTGGCTTATCTAGATGTCTTCCGCTCCACGCTGGCTCGCTTGATGAGTTGGCGATCCTCCTGCATCATACTCCCCAGCTTGAAAAAATTCATGGGCTCCTATCCATGAGCTCCTGCACGATCTGTCCATGCTTTTGTATCACTGCCTTGGTCTCCCAGCTGGCATCTTCCACTGGGTGATTCTTCCACTTGATCAAATACTCATAGTATTCTTTCCTTTGGGTCTTCTTACCCACTCTCTTGTCTAGTATGCACTCCATATGCGGTTTTTCTGCAATCGACATCTGCTTGATCCATTGGATCACTGGCTCCTTAGTTCCAGTCTCTGCTTCTCTAGCCCTATATGGGTATAAATCTGCAATATTAAATATCGAAGATATTCCGATCCCATCTGGAAACTCAATCTCATAAGCATTCTCTCCAAACTTTCTCAAGACATTGCATGGCCCGATTTTCTTCATTTTCAGCTTATTGTATGTTCCTCTTGGGAACCTTTCCTTCCTCAAGTGTGCCAGAACTAGATCACCAAATTCAAATTGAAGTTGTCTCCGATGTTTATCTGCTCTGCGTTTATATTCCTGGTTTGATTCCAGCAATTGCTCCTTCACCTTGCTGTGAAGTTCTTCCATCACCTCTGTGAATTCTTCAGCGCTTGCGCTCTTGGTTATTATCTGTTCTGAATCCCTCAGTTCAGAAACTCCTCTTGGCTGCCTGCCGTATACAATCTCAAATGGACTTTTTCCTGTGCTCCTGTTCACTGAGTCATTGTACGCAAACTCTGCCTGTGGCAACACATTGTCCCAGCTGCTATGGTGCTCTGTCACCAAGCTTCTTAATAAACATCCCAAACTTCTATTTACCACCTCTGTTTGCCCATCCGTCTGAGGATGATAGGTAGAACTAATCATTAATTTAGTTCCCATCTTCTTCCAGAGTGTCCTCCAGAAATGTCCAATGAATTTCGTATCCCTGTCTGATACTATGCTTCTGGGTAACCCGTGAAGTCTAAGAACCTCTTTGAAAAAAAAATTTGCGATATGAGTCACATCGCTGGTCTTCTGGGATGGGATAAAATGTGCCATTTTAGAAAACCTATCAACCACCACAAAGATTGAATCATGTCCTCTTTGTATCCTAGGAAATCCCAATATGAAATCCATGCTGATTTCATCCCACGGGCTCTCGGGTATGGGTAATGGTTGATAGAATCCCGCATTCTGCTTCCTGCCCTTTGAATGCTGGAAAATTCTGCACCTGTCGACAAACTTCTTGACTTCCGACCGCATTCCTAGCCAAAAGTATGCTTCACTCAGCTTTGCAAATGTCTTATCGTGGCCAAAATGTCCTGCCAATCCACCACTGTGTTTTTCTTTTAGCAGATTCTCCCTCATGGAGCAATTCGGAATGCACAGTTGATTTCCTCTGAACAACAATACTTCTTGGACCATATAGTCTATCCAAGGGATTCTGTCTCTGAGAACTAGATTCTCAGCTACTTCATATGCTTCTGCAAAATCCGGATCATCTGCATACATGTCCCTAAGATTTTCAAAACCCAATGTCTTGACTCAGAACTCCTGCAGCAACAAACACTTCCTTCTCAAAGCATCAGCCACTTTGTTAGCAGTACCTGAAATGTGTTTAATTACAAATGTAAAATTCTGCATATACTCTACCCATTTAGCATGTTTCTGATTCAATTTCTCTTGCTGAGTCACAAACTGCAATGCATGATTATCACTATACAAAACAAATTCTTTCGGGATCAAGTAATGCCTCCATTTCTTCAACACCTGTATGATAGCATAAAATTATTTATCATATGTGGAGTATTTCAGCTTTCCTTCATCCAGCTTCTCACTGAAATATGTAACTGGTCTATCTTCCTAACTCAAGACCGCTCCTATGGCAAAGCCACTTGCATCACATTTCACCTGAAATGTCTTCATGAAATCTGGCAAATCCAACACTGGTCGTTCTGTGATCTTCTGCTTCAACAGATTGAAGCTCTTCTCATCCTCTGTTGTCCAATGAAAATACTTATGTCGCTTCTTCACTATGTCCATCATCTTGGCGCTAATTCCACTGAAATTCCTAATGAACTTTCGGTAGAAACTAGCCAAACCATGGAAACTCCTCACCTTGAAAATATTTCTCGGTGATGGCCAATTCTTAATCACTTCCACCTTGTCTGGATCCATCTTCAACTCATTCGCTGAAATAACAAAACCCAAGTAAATGAGCTCTATCTTCATAAATAAGGACTTCTTCATATTAATCAACAACTTCTCCTGCTGTAGTTTTCTCATCACAATGGCCAAATGCTTCAGACGTTCAGCCTCCGATTTACTGTAAATCAGTATGTCATCCATATACATAATGATGAACTTCTCGATGAATTCCCTCAGGACTTCATTCATCAGCCTCATGAATGTGCTAGGTGCATTTGTCAAACCAAATGGCATGACCAACCATTCATACAAACCTTCATTTTTCTTGAATGTTGTCTTCCATTCATCACCTTCCCTCATGTGAATCTGATGATACCCACTCTTTAAATCAATTTTTGAAAAAAATCTTTCCCCACTCAGGCAATCCATCAGATAATCCATTCTCAGCAGTGGAAACCTATACCTGATGGTTACCTTGTTAATTGCTCTTGAGTCAGTACACATTCTCCAACCTCCATATTTCTTAGGACTAAGCATTGTTGGAATAGCACACAGACTCAAGATTTCTCTGACCAATCCTTTGTCCAACAAATCCTGGACCTGTCTTTTAACCTCCTCATTTTCTTGCAGTGTCAACCTGTACATAGCTTTGTTTGGCAAACTAGCTCCTGGTATGAGATCAATGTGATGACTCACACTTCTCATCAGTGGCAACGAATGAGGTAATTCATCCACGATGATGTCAGTGAACTCTCCTAATAGTTCCTGAATCTCATATGGTAAATCATCCACTCTCATGCTAGTCAGGACAATCCTCGAATTCCTAGCCACAAAGAATTGTGGATCTTCCTTCTTCTCCATCTCTGTAAGAAGCTCCTTCCCACTCATGAGAAGTATTGTGTTTCTTACTTTTGGCTTCATTTCCTTATCCTTTATAGGAAGCAACCTATGTGTCCTCCCATCCTTCTCTAAAGTATATGTGTTCATCCTCCCATCATGAACCACATTTATGTCATATTGCCATGGTCTACCCAGCAATAAATGACATACATCCATGGGAATGACATCACATAAGACCTTATCATTATATCCACCTATCTTGAATTCAACTAAACACTGTTTAGTGACACTCACCTGATGTCCTTTCTGTAGCCATGAAACTTTGTATGGACTTGGGTGATCAGTTGTCTCCAGCTCCAACTTCTCTACCATCTCGGTCGAAACGAGATTATCTGTGCTACCACTGTCAACAATAACCTTGCATACCCAGTCCTTGGTCTTGCAAGCTGTTCTGAAAAGTCTGGTCCTTTGTGCTGCATCCTCCACCTCCTTTCCAGGTGTTAATATAACTTTACGCATCATCAACGACCTTCCACCTTCTGTGTCTTCACTCTCAACATCACGCCTCTGCGCTTCAGTGATGTGAGCTTCTCCACTATCCTTCTTTTTCTCTAGACAATCGAATGACTTGTGCCCATTCTTTCCACATGTGAATCATGTGATTACTCTGCCTCGGCCTCTTCGCCTACCTCTGGTACGAGGAAAAGTGTTTGCGTCAACATAGTCTCCCTTCGGCTCATTATGCTGCCCTCTCTGTTCAACGTATGGCTACCCTCTTTGTGAGGTTCCACCTTTTTCAACCTTACCCTGAGGTTTCTTCCATTCCTCCTTGGGCTTCTGATATTTTTCTTAGGCAACTGCTTTGCCTCTTGGATGACTCCTGCCTCGCCCTCGCTGTCCTTTCTTGCGGCTCAGCTTCTCTTCATCTTTCAAAGCCATCTGATAAGCATCCTCCACCGTCCTGATGGTAACCATGCTTAATTCATCCTGAATGTCATATCTAAGACCATTAAGATATCTATCAACCTTCTCATCATCGCTCTCTCGATGACCTGCTATGATGTTTAGTCAATAGAATTCCTCAGTGTATTCTTTCACTGTCATCAGTTTCTGTATCAGGTTCTACATCCTCCTAAACAGAGTAATTTGGTAGTCTCTTGGGATGAACTTTGCCTTCATCTTCACGATCATTTGATCCCAGCTTTTGATCTTCTGCTTGCCTTTGCAGCGGCTATCAGCTTGTAGCTCGTCCCACCATAATGCTAAATGTCCCTTCAAGCGTGTGACAGCATGCTTGACTTTCTTATCCTCTTCGATATCCTCATAATCGAAGTAGGTGTCAAGAGCTCTAATCCAATCTAGTAGCTCTTCTGCATCCAGATTTCCCTCATAGACTGGAATGTCCATCTTCGCCTTTTCCCCCATTCTGGAAATGGCTTTAATCAATCGTTCATTTGCTGCATCCTCGGCTGCAACTTCTTCGTGTTGTTCAGCTTCAACTTCACCTTCGGAGTCACTTAAATCTCCAACACTGGTTTTGCATCTCTGCGCTGCCTCCATATCTTCTAGTCTTGCTTGAAGATCTCACATTTGCCTCTCCATTTCTAGATTTCCTACCGGTCTTCCTCTTCTTATTACCTCCCTATCTTCTAGGTCCGGTGACTTTCTCCCTTCTGGGCGGCATGGCGAATTATCTTCTTTGCTACTGAAAGCAAAGAAATATTCTCGCTCTGATATCCCGCTCTGACGTATATCAGAGTGCTCCTTCCCTTCTTCTGTCCTCTTGCCTGAAATATATAGACAAAAATTTTCTCTGATACCACTCTGACGCAACCGTGCTCCTCAGAGCACGACCGCTCTCCTCGGAGCACGACCGCTCTCCTCAGGACCTTCTTTCAGGCATGACCCGAAGAACTCAACGGTTCTTCTATTTCCCTATCAGGAAATCTGCACCCCATAGGTTTTTCTTCGGCGTGATCCTCTCTTCCCTACGTTTGGAGGATCGGAACTCGCGACTTCATGGGTCCAACAATTGAGTGCTACACCCTCGGATTCCCGAGACCTGATGCCTCAGTCAACGCTGATCTTCTCCTCGTCTATCAGGATGTTGACTCTATCGCAACCTCGGCTCTATCACAACTTCACTACTCGTGATGCCAAGCCCTCAGATTTCCAACTTCCGATACCCAATGCGTCGAAACGATAATACGACCTTATCACAATTTTTCGCGACTCGACACCTCGCATCCTCATAACTTGGAGTTCCCAATCTTTAGACTCTCACCCTACGAACTCTTGAGTTCGCAAGATTTATCAGTCTCTGCCACCTGTCTTCCACTCACCACTATGGTCCCCACAACTTACGTAACCACCCAAGATATCGCGTGTCGCAATATCGCAACTCCTGTCACCAAGTTTTGGACACTTTCCTCACGAGATCCCGACAGGTGATCTCGCAAATAATACAACAGTCCTGGCTGACTTGTACCAATGCTCTGCCCTCTTGAGCTCAAAATCTTTAGACGCTTCCGCTGTAACCTCCTTGCACCTCTGCAAGATCTAACGACCCACGGAACTTCGTGAAATCTCCTCGAAGGATTTCGATCGTCCGTTCTTCCTTGTACAATTCCACGTAAAGGAAGAAATGTCCCTCCATGAGACCCGTTATCTGCTCGCCAACCTACGACGCTTCCTCTGAACCTTCAACGACAACTTCCCCTGTGCTTATCCTTCAATGAGTTTGAAGGCCTACTCCTCCTGGGCTTCCTTGCGATTCTCAAATACTTAGAAGGAGCTTTGCACGCACTCTTTACGACAAATCTTCAACTTTGTCTAAGTGTTGAAGTCTTTCGACCCTGCGCACTCCTGTAGCAGCAGTCTTTCAATGCTTTGCTCAGAATCGCAACCCTGAGACTTTGCTTGGCCTGCACACTCCTTGCACGACACTGTGCCTAACTGCACCTTCGAAGGAATGAGAACAAAAGCTATCTCTAAGTGAACCCTTCTGTCAACGCACTCCGATAGACAAATTCGACTGCACTCCTTGCAGGAATCCTCTGGTTCAATTAGAGAAACAGTTGAAACTCATTTCATCTCACTTCTTAGACTTCAATTCAACCATGAAATCACATACACAGCATATAAAAGCAAATGTATGACAGAAAGCAAATATTCATGAGCATAACATCAATACACAGAGAATAGACACATAACCATGGATTTGAATCAAAGCTTTCTTCTATTAGTTCAATATCTGTACATGGAGTGTTCTTCATACAATTCTCTGCATGCTCTTCTCTTCTTTCTCCTAAATGCTTATCTTACCATGATACAATGAGGGTGTCTATATTCGTTTTCCCTCTTGAATTCTAAAGCTATCAAATCTACAATTAAATTCCTATCCACCAGCATCAACTATCTTAAATGCCTCATCTACCTAAGGATGAGAGCTATCTGCTCAAGGTCCATTACAATATACAAGTGCGCCGTCTCTTAAATGGATCATTTAAGATTTACGCAAAAATCCCAAAGTATTTTCAAAATGTGTGCTGTCTTATCCAGCTGTCTTCCGCTCCACGCTGGCTCGCTTGATGAGTTGGTGATGCTCCTGCATCAAGGTGCTCAATCATAACTAGGGCCTTCTGCAAAAGAGAGAAATATGCATACTCCCCTAAGTGTGTCTTCTTCCTACAAGGCACTATACCCCTCTGAATGTCACCATACATCTCAACGTGACTCTGTGAACTATCCCCCATCATTGTATGCTCTGGCATACTCATGTCGTCTAATGCAGACTCATTCTGCATCACAGATCCTAAGCATATGGCTGGATCAATCTCTATATGGAGATCAACCACTCCCAAGACACAAATGGAAGTGTCCCCCATCAACTGGTGCTCCTCTACTAGATCATCAACATCCTCTGTCAATGTGACTGACTGATACATATAAGTGTCCACTAAGACAGATGAAGTGGATCTTTGATGGGTCTCCTCAAGAGACTCATCTGTCCTAGACTCTAATTCTTGAAGGGAGGTCTGTGTGCCTCTCAAGAATCCTCGAGTGCTCTCCAACCCCTGAGTGAGTTGGTCCATATCCAACTCATGCTCCCTCAGAGCCTCATGATACATCTCACCAACACCCAATAGATAATCCCTGTCTGTCAACAACTGCTGGTAGTAAGTCCTCATCACAGATACTCTCTCCCTGAGAGTATGAAAATCATCCATGGCAATTCCCTCATCTAAACTACCATGTGCCACTGATGCTCTCCAGAAGTAATCTACCATCATTGCCTGCATGTCATCAATACGTCTAGTGTCTACCATGATCATATCCTCACTGGCTCTCAACTATGCTACTAAGTGGTGTGACTCCTGATCATGGTCATGCTGAGGTGCCACCTCATATCCCTCACTGCCAATGTCAGTCTCGCTAATGTCAACTCTAGAGTCCCCAAAGACACTCTCTGCATAAGATAACATGCTCAACTGCCCAATGTCTATGGTGCTACTAGGTCTGTCCATACGTAACTGCACATCATTATCAACTGCTAGCTCTCTCTGAATCATACGGTATCCGGTGTGAGCAGTTGTATACTCTTGTGAACTCAACCTGCTACTATCTTATGTTCCTAGATCCCATATAAATGTATCCAGACACATGTTATGATTATCCTAAGGGATAAAAAGTTCATTCTCATCACTGCAGGTCGATCCTTGAAGTAAGTGCTCCATCACCCTATCAGCCTCTGCAATCTGCTCAACCAATGGAGTCTCCAATAGCTGTGAATCCATCTCCTAAGGTTGATCTATATGTGTAAGGTCCCCTGTCTGTACTCCCTGTACCTCCTCTTGGATCTATGGGTCTACCTGTCCATGGTGCGCATCTCTCACACTAGGCTCATCCATCAGACCTAATGTGCCACTGATCTCCTCGTGTGATGTGGCTATCCTGGGTGTCTGAATAGGTGACAGATGTTTCACGACCCCCATAGGAAGCTCATCATCTCTAGGTGCTAACATGTGTGACTCCTCACTAATGTCACCACTCTGCTGAGGCATATGGTCATCAATGGTATGTGACACGTCTGCTGAGACACTGGTGCTATTGTCCTATCCATCCAACTACCCATCCACTACACAAGGGTCATGATCCTACTCAAGCGTGAAAGCATCCATAGCCTCTCTTCAAGAGTCATCATTCCTATCCTTTGAGGTAGAGTCACTATCACTAGCCTCTGTGCAAGAGTCACTGTCATCATCAGACTGCTCCAAATCCTCATCATCACTATCATAGTGTACCTCAATGATATGCTTCTTACCGTTATCCCTACACCTATGATCTGATTCCTAAGGCACCTTGCAACTGTAGCAAAGTTGCATGCTCCTAATGGGTGTGGGGTTTCTTTATGCTTCCTTCCATCTAGCTGTCATAGCTTTTTTTTTCCTCTGCTATTCCGACCCAATGTGTAACCTTATCTTTTCTCCAACTAGGATTTTTATAGGATAAAAAATTATGGAATGTCATTAGAACTCTGATATTCTCATTGAGGGTTTGATATTCCCTATCACAATCAACAATCCTTCTAGTAAAGTCCAAAATGTCCATAGATTTGTTTTCCTCTGCTATGTTGACCCAATATATAACCTCCTCTTTGCTCCACCTAGGATTTTTTATAGATAAAAACTGGTGGAATGTCAATTGAGCCCTAGTTTCCTCCCCAAGCATGTAATATTCCCCTTTACAGATCATACTCTCTCTAGCAAGGTAAAACAAATCCATTTCTCTGTATAGAAAACCCCTCTATGGCTCTGTATGCATGTGCTAATTCCCACTGGCTGGCAGGAATCTAATCTCTGATACCACTGTAATGATCCCAAGCCATTGTGCAAGGATCACCACGGTTTTGGTGTCTTTTTAAACTTTTTCTGAGTGAGGTATTTTGTCAAACACTTTGCTATCCTACTTGTTTAGATGTGTTTACTTGATGAATGGCCTCTTGATTTTGGTCTTAGGGTTTACTGATGTGTTTATATGAATGTTTGCAACAATTAACAAGAAGAGACAACCATGGAACATACCTCAACCATATGCAATATGATAGACATGACAAAACATCTCAAATAGCTTGTATTCATAAAATAGAGAAGCCTGCTACAATGAAGATGTCGATCTGGAATGCTCACCAAATGACCAAGAAGATAGACAATAGAGCTGCTACAAAATGCTCCCGACAATACGAAATAAGCCTCCAAAGGCTGGATGAGAAATGAAGATCAATGCCACGTCCTACTGGATAACTGAAGCTCCTCAACAATTTGGCCCTAGTGCCAAAGATGTCCAATCACCTCAAGAAAGATGCCAAACAATAGATCGGGTGATGGTAAGAACAACCTAGGTGCCCGAATCTCCAAGATCCCTCTCAAACCCTGTAGATCTGAACTCCTCCATTGAATGGTGTGCCCCACTGGATGACTGGAACCATAATAATTTGGCCTCTCTCCTAGAGAGCTCCAACAGCTCCACCAATCCACTATAATGATAGATCGGGACAAAACAATGAATACCCAAGTGCTCAAATCATCAAAATACCTGCTAGATCCTTAGATCTAGCTACCCTCCAAATAATGGTGCACCCTCCTCTTGGGAAATTGCCCCACTCTCAATACAAATCAATCCTGCACTGAAAGACTCCAGAAAACCACCAAGAATGATGCCAAGACACCTGGAAGGAAAACCCAATACCTGGAATTCCCGAAATCTCTCCTCCTCAGCTAGAATGCATCCTCCCTCAATGGATGGTGCACCCCTCTTGCTGGAAACCCTCAACTGGTGTGCCCTCTCTCTATCTGCACATGAAACTGATGTAGAATTCCCCTGCAACTGAGTATATCTGGAACTAGAATGGTGTGGGAGCATATTGCATCTCTGAGACCAAGCTTGGGACAAGGTAGGTGGAATATTTCACCACCGAATCGTCCTCTAGGGTTTGTTAAGTCAAAACCCTCAAAACCCTTAATGTTGGGCTCACTAGCTAGAATCCAGATATCAAAATAAGATGATACATGAATGAATGAGAAGAGGCCCTTTCCTTTCCTTTATACTTTTGGCTCACCTTGTCCCTCCAAAGTGAATTTCATTTTATTAATATTTAATTAATTAATTAAATCACTTTAATTAATTAATTAACCTTTTTACCTCTGAAAAGCTCCTTATCTCTCCTTGTGGCTTCC
>ML800107.1:11345-23439 GCA_009831015.1 Picea engelmannii
AAATGCGACGGAAAATCACAGGTGAGACATCAGGTAATGCGTTGAACATGGAGAACAGGGGAAGACAAAAGGATAGAGGAAAGGGCTCAGGGAATCACGGGAATTCTAGGAAGGTCGGATCCAAATCCAGACTTGGAAAGATATAGTGTTGGAATTGTGGGAAGAAAGGACATCTGAAGAAAGACTGCAGAGCTCCAAAGAAACAAAAAGATGGAAAACAAGAGAGAAATCAAGAAGCAAATGTAACAGGTGATGTGTTAAAAGATGCTTTGATTCTTTCTGTAGATAATATTTCTGATTCTTCGGTAGTATATTCAGGGGCTTTATTTCATGACACACCCCACAGGAAACATTTTCTAGATTATGTTCAAGGTGATTTTGGACAAGTTCATTTGGGTGATGATGCACCATGCAAAATTGTTGGAATGGGAAAGGTAAAAATAAAGAAACGCAATGGAAACCAATGGTTGTTGAAAGAGGTAAGACATGTTCCATATTTAAGGAAAAATCTAATTTCAACGGGGAAGTTGGAAAGTGAAGGTTGTATATCCATATTTACAAATAATACGAGGAAGGTCATCAAAGGATCATTGGTGATAGCAAAAGAAGAGAAGGTAGGTACATTGTATTTATGTACTGGTAATATTGACTCGTATATATCTTTAGCTTCTACAGGAGTGGATACAACACTATTGCATCATAGGCCGGGACACGTGAGTGAGAAGGGAATGTAGATACTTCACAAAAGAAATTTGTTTCCAGATATTAAACAAATTGATTTGGACTTCTGTGAGCATTTTGTTTATGGAAAACAATAGAGAGTCAGATTTGTCAGAGTCGAAAAAGAAAAGAAGAATGAAAGGTTAGAGCTTGTGCATACAGATGTATGGGGACCAACTGAGGTATCATCTCTTGGTGGCTCTCGTTATTATGTTACTTTTATTGATGATGCAACTAGAAAAACTTGGGTTTATCGCATTCGACAAAAATATGGTGTTTTTGATACTTTTAAGAAATGAAAAGCTTTAGTTGAGAATGAGACAGGAAAAAGTTTGAAATGGAAAGATTTAGTTGAGTTCGAAAAAGATCAGTTGCAGGGAAAGAAACAGGAATAAGAAAAATAAGAATACACAGTGCTTGATGACATCACTGAAAAAGAAATTCCAAAGGAACCTGAAAATAAAAATGTACGACAACAGGAGCAGCAGGTAACTCAAACACCTGCAAGTGTTGTTATAAGATTTACCAGGTTAAGTATACCCCCTGAAAAAGAGCATTGCATAATAAATGCGTTTACAAGTTGAAGGAAGAATATGGAGGAGAAAAGTGGTACAAGGCTAGACTTGTTGTAAAGGGGTTTGCACAAAAGAAAGGTTTAGATTTTGATGAAATATTTTCTCCTGTTGTTAAAATGACTTCAATTAGGACTATTTTAAGTCTTTTGGTAGTGGAAGATTTTCATCGTGAACAGTTAGATGTAAAAACAACTTTTCTCCATGGGGATTTGGAGGAAGAGATTTATATGCAGCAGCCACAGGGGTATGAGGTCAAAGGGAAGGAGAATTTGGTATGCAAGTTGAAGAAGAGATTGTATGGACTAAAGCAAGCTCCAAGACAGTGGTATTTGATGTTTGATAGGTTTATGACAGAACAGGGTTATAGTAGATGGCATTCTGATTATTGTGTTTAATTTAAAAGGATAAAAAATGGAAGCTATATTATATTGCTATTGTATGTAGATGACATGCTTGTTGCAAGGTCTAATATGCAGGATATAAATGTGCTCAAGAAGAAATTAGCCAATTCATTTGTGATGAAGGATTTGGGTGCTGCAAAGAAAATCCTTGGCATGAGAATAATAAGAGACGGAAAAAATCACAAATTGACATTGTCTCAGGGTGAGTACACAGAGAGGGTGTTGGAGAGGTTTAGAATGCAGAATGAAAAACCAGATAGTACACCTTTGGCCAGCCATTTCAAATTAACTAAGTAAATGTGTCCCAAGACACGGGAGGAGATAGAATACATGTCCAGGGTCCCTTATTCATCAGCAGTTGGCAGCTTGATGTATGCAATGGTTTGCACAAGACCAGATATTGCACATGCAGTGGGAGTTGTGAGAAAATATATGAACAATCCAAGTAAAGAACATTGGGAGGTCGTAAAGTGGATTCTCGGGTATTTGAGAGGTACTGCTACTCATGGATTATGTTTTGGAGGTTCAAATGCGTTTCTACAGGGATATGTTGATTCAGATATGACAGGTGATAAAGGCAGCAGGAGGAGCACCACAGGGTATGTTTTTACTATAGGTGGAACAGCAGTAAGTTGGATTTAAAAACTGCAAAAGGTTGTTTCACTTTCAACAACAGAGGCAGAGTATGTTGCTGCGACAGAGGCTAGTAAAGAGATGATTTGGTTACAAAGGTTTATGGCGGAATTGGGAAAGAAGCAGGAGAATAAGAGGTTGTATTGTGACAGTGAGAGTGCAATTCATCTTGCAGAGAAATCATCCTTCCATTCGAAGACTAAGCATATACAGTTGAGGTAGCACTTCATATGATCCGCCTTGGAAGATGGACATTGGAAGTTGGAAAAGATACACAATAGCCAGAATCCTGCAGACATGTTAAAAAAGGGAGTAACCAGAGAGAAACTGGGTTCCTGCTCAGTTTCATTTGGTCTTCAAGAATGAAGACGAAGATGAAAAATTTGACAGGTCCAAGAAGGTTCAGATTCCAGCATATACAGCAGCGGTGGAGTTGTTGAGATCAGTCTCCAAGTGGGAGATTGTTGGTTGTGGAGCCTGACTATTTTCCTGATTCAGAGGTCTTGTGTTTTTCAGCCGTGTTTATACCCCATGAAGACTTTACACCCCAAAATTATGTACACTCTTCCACGCAGGGGAGTGTAGAGGGGGGGTTATCCTCTCGGCTGGGGGGTTTGAGGGCAAAGCCCCCGAAAGAAAAATTGCCTTGTAAATTTATATTGTAATTTCATTGTAAATATAGACCGTTAATTATAAGGTCACAGATCTAATAGTAGAAACTGTGTTAGGGTTTTTTTCCCTAGAAGGCAACCCTCTGTTATGAGGGAAATGTATTGCGGCTATGCAACATAGCGAATATTGTATTATGTGACGAGATACTGTGAGAGAAAAAAGAGGAAGTTACAGCGGGTTTGATGTAGGTTGTATCCTTCCATATGATGGATACTAATAAAGGAAGGACCTGGAAATTTCTCTGGTGGACTTAGCCCACATTGGGTGAACCATGTAAATCTGTGTCTCTATTGTATTGTGTATCTTCTGTGTTTTGTTTCCGCATTTGTTTTATTTTATTTCTCCATGGTCCTGTTTTTCTAACAATTGTGTGTGTCTAAGTTGAAGTGGTCAATGTGCCTCTCGACTACAACATGTTGTTAGGAAGGAGTTGTACTTATTCGATGCATGCAGTGGTTGCTACAGTTTTTCAGGTCTTGTGTTTCTTGCACAAGGGTCGGATTGTGACCATTGACCAGTTGTCCTTCTCTCGTCCTGACCCTTCATCAAGGGCTTCCACGGTCCCGATGATTGATATTCCATAGCCCGACACTATCAACTTAGGTGTTGGTTTGTTTCCATCATTGATGGGAACTTTTGATTACCCACCGCCTTCTGGCAATGTAAATCTTATATCGGTTGTTCCCGACCAGCCGAGGGCTACAATTTTACAAGTATCGTTGTTTCAAACGAACTACTTCAACGATCCATGGACTTTACCTTCCCCATTGGCCTCGATGGAAGGGATAGGGCATTGTGGCATGGCCATGACCTTGTCTGCGTCTAAGTTTGTGTACAACATTTTCCAGCAGACTTTGGCCGACCCCGATTTGACTCTCGCACAGGAGTTAGATCCAGTTCTCGAGCCTATTTGGGCTCAAGATTCTCTTGCCACTCAATATCCTTTAGACTTGGTATTTCCCTCTGACGAGGTGATTATCGAGTAAATTATTGGTCCCGATAGACCTTGGGATGATCTACATCATAGATCTTACTTCCTTCCTGAGTTAAGGAGAATAGAGGCGGGAGAATTTGTTTCGACCATGAATGGAGGTAATTCTTGTCCTATCAATCCTCTGGCTACGCATGGAATTTATGCCAAGGGTAACATGGAAAGCATGGATACAATTATTCCAATCAACATCTCCAAAACCTCTGGAGTTGTGGAGAATGTTTTCATCGGGGTGGATTTCTCCCTCGAAGAGATTTGAACTTACACTGAGTTATTCAAAGAATTTTGCGATGGTTTTTCCTGGTCTTATGAGTAAATTCCAGACATCGACCCACAAATTTTCGAGCATGAAATTGTGACTTATCCTGATGCCAAACCGGTCTGATAGAATCTTCATCCAATAAATCCTCGAAAAGCGGAAGCAATTAAGGTAGAAGTAGAAAAACTAATCAAATTCGGTTTTATCTACCCTATACATTTGATGGAATGGGTGTCAAACCCGGTTCTGGTTAACAAGAATCAGGGCATGATTCGCATGTGCATGGACTTCTGTGATTTGAATAAGGCATGTCTGAAAGGCAACTTTCCCACGCCGTTCATCAATCATATTGTCGATGAGTGTGCAGGTTGTGAGGTCTTTTCATTCATGGATGGTTTCTCGGGATACAATCAGATTCAAATCAAACCCAAAGGCCAACATAAAACAACTTTTATTTGTCCGTGGGGCACATTCGCGTATCGTAAGATGCCTTTTGGCCTGAAGAATGTTGGAGCTACCTTTCAGCGGGCCATGTCATTTTCTTTTCACAACCTTATACACATATTTGAGGCATACTTCGATGATCTAGCATCATGCTCTTGCAAGAGATATGATCATCCCGCCCATCTTCGACTAATCTTTGAAAGATGTCGCTACTATCAGATTCGCTTGAATCCTAACAAGTGTAGATTATGCATGACGTCGGGTCGTCTCTTAGGTTTTATTTTATCAAGAATAGGGATCATGGTCGATCCTCTCAAGGTTGAGGTTATAGTTCAATTTCCTCTCCCGTGCACGATACCCCGGCTTCAGAGATTATAGGGGAAAGCGAATTTTCTTCAGTGTTTTGTCGCGAATTACGCCGAGATCACTAAAGGGTTTATGTGTCTCTTGAAAAAAGGGGTCCCATTTTTTTGGGATGAAGTTGCTCAATGCTCTTTTGAAGCATTGAAATGTGCCCTGACATCTACCCCTCTGCTTTGGCCTCCTGATTATAACAGAGATTTCTTATTGTATTTGGTTGTTGTGGAGTCGACCATCCGCATGGTCTTGGTTCAAGAAGATGATCTGCTTGAAGAGCACGTTATTTATTACCTTAGCAGAGGCCTGGTTGGACCAAAATTCAACTATTCTCACATTGAGAAACTTGTGTTGGTATCCGTTCATGTTGACCAACAGTTCCATCACTACATTTTGCTTCGCAAGACCACTGTCATTGTCGTCATCAACCCTTTCCAATATGTGTTAACACGACGAGTCATTGGTGGAA
The DNA here is from genome assembly GCA_009831015.1 of Picea engelmannii. NCBI lineage: Eukaryota > Viridiplantae > Streptophyta > Pinopsida > Pinales > Pinaceae > Picea > Picea engelmannii. The sequence goes on from ML800107.1 coordinate 16,867, forward strand.
ATATCAGTAGATGGATAGTCATCTTAAAGGAGTTTGACCTGGATTTTGTTTCTGTGAAATCCAAAAAGTCATTGGTCTTTGTCGAACTCATTTCAGAACTTCTGGTCGATTCTAGTGATATCATGCCCGAAGAGTCGCCTATTAAGGGATATCTTTTTCTAATTGCATATTTGGACCTCTGGTATGGAGACATACTTGTGTATCTCCAGAATTTGAAGTGCCCTGCTTCTGCTTCCTGTGATGAGCATCGACGAATTCAACATCAGGCACGAAACTATCTTATACTCGATAACACTTGTATCACCGAGGCGTGGATTGCATTCTTAGTCGATGCCTTATCCATGAAGAAGAAGAGTTTGTTTTGAACGAATGTCACACTGGAGCATGTGGTGGTCATTTTTCTGTGTTGGAAACAGCCCAAAAGATTTTACATGCAGGTTACTTTTGGCCCTCATTAATCAAGGAATGTGTTGAGGCAGTCAAAAAGTGCCACCCGTTCCAGATCTTCTGTCAAAATATATGAGCACATCCTACTCCTATGTTTCCTTTAATTATCATTGGTCCTTTCACCAAGTGGGGGATTGACTTCACTACATGTCACCCGGCCTCAAACAGGGGCATCGTTACATCATCGTAGCAATAGACTACTTCACAAAGTGGGTCAAAGATATGCCAACGTTTATTAATGATGGCTAAACTACGGCTCTTTTCATCTTTAATCAGATAGTAGCAAGGTTCGGTATCCCGAAGGAGATTTTCACTAACCATGGCAGTCACTTCCAAAAAGAAATGATGACTGAGTTAAAGTAAAATCTTGGGTTTAAACAAGAACATTCATCACCTTATTACCCACAAGCGAATGGTCAGGTTGAAGCTATGAATAAGTCTCTCAAGACTATTCTTCGGCAGGCGATCAATTCTTCCAAGTCAAATTGGCATTTGATGTTATATTCAGCGTTGTGGGCTTACCGAATGTCTGTAAAGACTGCCACTAGTTTTTCACCTTTTCAACTCGTATATGGGCTGGAAGAAGTCTTACCTATTGAGTTCTAGATTCCTTCTTTAAAATTGGCAGTGGAATTACTACGAGACACTTCACCGCTTGAGGAATGCCTAATATATCTCGAGCAGCATTGCGATGTATCCTTAGCCAATGAGGCTCATAATAAATAAGTCAAGTGTCAGTATGATCAGTCTGTTCGTCTTCGGATTTTCTCCGAAGGTGATCTTGTCCTGGTCTACGATCAAGACAAAGATCCCTTGGGGGCAGGAAAGTTCAAACCCATGTGGTTCAAACCGTTCATTGTGAAAGAGGTCTTGAAGAAGGGCGCTTACTGTCTGGTTGATTTTGAGGGAAATGCCTTGGCAGAGCCTAGAAATGGGATCTACCTCAAGAAGTACTACTCGTAGGTTGGTCACCCAAGTGACTTCATGTATATATGTATAGCTTCTTATAAATTTTTTGTCTTTTTTGTTTTGTGGGCGTGTAGTTATTTATGTCTTATTTTTCACTATGGTAGATGTCAAGTGAATCAGAGGTGTATGTTGGGTTCGCAGATGGTGCTAGCCGACACAGTCAGAGGATTTCTTCTGGAGCTTGGGTGATTTTCACACCTGGAGGTCGATCGCTATCTTTCGAAGGTATTTGTCTAGGCAACGCTACAAATAATGTGGTCAAATACAATGCAGTGGTAGAATTGCTTCATGACACTTTGTCACATGGCATTTCTCACCTCCGGGTCTACTTATATGCTCAGTTGGTTGTGTCCCAGTTAAATGGGGTTTACCGTGTTTATGATCCCACTTTGCACCAACGATTCCTTAGGGTACGTCTCTTAGAACGTTATTTCGATTACATTATGTATATCCATGTTCCTAGGAGATTTAATCATCTAACATATACTCTAGCTAATCAAATATTAGATTGGTATGTTTCACACACATAAAACTAAAACCACACACATACACATGTAAATACATTTGTAAAAAATTTCATCCATAAGACAGAAAGGATGTAAATATATATATATATATATATCCAAAATAGTGTCATGAGTACATAGGTGGGAATCAATGCCTCAAAAGTGTTCAGTATACATCGTTGGGCTTATGCCCTCAAAAAATACATATACAAAAGTGCCCTCAGCACATCAACAGTCTATGTTATCTAAGCACAGGTCCTATTGGCCCTTCCATAGTGTACAATAGTGTTGGAAAAATTCTGGAATAGTTGGACCCAAGTCTGAGGCACCCCTACTACATGAGGATACACAGAAGGTGGGAGATCCTCGATCTCTACCATAGGTACAACACTAGTGAGCGCAATGAGGTTGCGCTCCACTCGTCTAAGAACTCTATCAGCCTCTCCGGCTGGGGTCCCCCTACAACTGTTGGTCCTCTGGCTGTTGTTGGTCCTGCCTCGGTTTGAGGACATCGTCGAGTCCTAGCAAAGTCTGTTGGTCGCACAGGCCCCACATCTGTACATAATAGATACACAAGTCAATACTCTATACACACATAAAAAGGATATATATGAAAACAATTAAAAAATTAAATAAACTTTAAAAAGTATGTTACCTATCTCGCCTCGCTCCTCGTTGGGAGGCACATGCATGTCCAGATCTCTGGTGAAGTTGATCCCGTTATAAGGGTAATCCTCGATCACCGGGATCTGTCGTGCCCACTAGTCAAATAATTTGTCATCAAAGGCCTCTATGGTCCTCCCTCCACCCTGTTGAGGTAGAAACGTTGCCCACCTGGTCACTACTGGGAAGGAGGCTACATGCCCCATACCATCTCTCTAGGACTGAGACTGGGCACCCTCTCTCGAAGAAGGAGCACAAAATGGTATCGAACCTGAAGTTATTGTTGGTATACCGTCGACACTTTGTAAGATGTCTCTTCATGCATATCAACATGGTCGTACTCCAGTAAAAAATGTTGGCCTCTAAACACTGAATGCCACAATGCATGTGTGCCCAGGAGGCTTGGTGAAGGGCAATGGATCCAGTAATCCAGCCGTTCAAGAGTAAGATCACATGCAGAGATAGGCTGGTGATATTTTGGATTGGCACTTGAGAACCTACCTTCTCAGTGTCAGCCTCATAGTACATCCAAATAGAATCCTCAATGTTAAAGGGCCCCAGAGGATACGCCCTCAAATTAATTGGTTCCCCTCTCCTCGAGAGGCCAGTCAAGAAGTATATATCCTCTATATTTGGGGTCAGCAATTGACCCTCTAGAATAAAGTCCTCTGCATCAAGGTGTCAATACTCCATAAGAGCATTGAGCAGCCTAGGTTGTGCCCTCATGAACGAACACTGGAAAAACTTCCATAGCCCACATTGTTTTAGTGCAGCGATGGCTATAGGGTCCTCTTCGAACAAAATATAAATGTCTTCATGCTCCCTCTACCTCCAATGAACATACATCATGTTTCATAGAAAAATGGAGGAGATTCAGTACTTGCATTTGATTTTTTCCAAATCTTTTAAGGTGTACGCGAGTTGTTTCGTACACAGTCTCGTATATATGTGGGTTGGTGGTTTCCTGCCCGAGCACATACGTGGGCTGGCCTTGGACAGCTCGCGTACACCCAAGGCCGCTCTTTTTACAACAGTGTGCCCCCTCAAAACCTAAAAGTAAAGCATAAAGAATGAATTGAATTGCAAGAGGGAGTAATTTGTACTTACTCGGTCCAAGCATAAGGTCGTTTCATCCATTGAAGCTCCAGTAATCTAATATTTTAGCAAAGGGGTCTTTTCACCTTTTGGTTGATTTTCGAATTGCAATGGTAAAAATGAGTTGCCAGCTTCTATTTATATACCTTTTTTTCCCTTTTTACCCCTTTTTGACCCCCTTTGTCATTTTTCCTGGCTTGGTGATCACTTGATTCCACTTCTGAGTTTCTTATTGGTCATTCTGGTACTCTTTTTCTTTTGGTTTGGTAATTTTTGGGATGGGTCACTTTTTGGGTATCCTTTGGTAAAAGTCATTTTTTCCAACTTTTTGCATATAAGTTAGGATTTCATTTCCATTTTCTGCATCTTGTTGTATTTTTCACTTTTCCATAGGATTTACCCCACCGAAGTGCGACACGAAACCTTCATTGTTTCTCTAGAAGTGTCGTAATTAGGTGGTAGAGCCTACCTTTACATGGAATCCCTAGGTATATCCTTGATGCATTTTGGCATCCATGCTATCAATAATGACTATAGGCTTGGGAGTACTTGTTAGTCCTTTCATGATTACAAGATCAAGCCAAATTTGTTTGATGCACCATCATCCTAGGCCTTACCCTCGAGACTCCCAAATGAGCACGCTTTGTTGTCTTTCAATCTCACTTTGAAATCCAAAAGCAACATCCAATGAGACTGTATTTATTGTTTTCGATCTCGTCTACATTAACTGAGAAAAGTAGCCCCCTGGAGTCTTCTTTAAGCCCTTTTCAGACTCTCTAAAAATGAAAATATTGTCAAGTGATCTTGTTTCACTTCATGCTCGCCAAACTCAAATTTGAAGGCACATATGTCCGGCAATAGTTTACCCCTTTTTCGGTCTGGATGGCTAATTGTACGAATAAAGGTATGCTCTAGGAACTTCGATTCGCTAGAAGAGTATTCTCAGGCGTAATTTTAACCATTTTTCAAGCATGAGGGACTAAATCTTCGAAAAATGAACATTCTCCTTGGTTTTGGTCTATCACCTTTTTCGGGCCTTGGATATTACTTACAAAAAAGGAACCCCCATGGAGTCCATAGTTAATCTCTTTTCAGAATCCCTAAAATTGAAAAGATCGTCGAGTGACTTTGTTCCTTCACACTCGTTAATTGGTCCAGACGAACATCTACTGGAATGAGTTTAACCCTTTTTCCAGCTTGTAGATTATAGCAGAAAAAGGTACGCCTCGGGAGATTCGTCTTGCCGGGAGAGTTCTCCTCAGTTACTTTTATACTTTTTCGAGCTAAGGAGACTAAACTCAGAAAAAATTTGTGAGTCCATAGTTAAGCTCTTTTAAAACTCCTTAAAATTGAAAAGATTTCCGAGTGATATTGTCTTTATCACACTCGTTAAAATGGTTTTGAATAGATGTATTTTCAGTGCAAGTTTAACCCTTTTTCGAACCAACTAGACTATCTCCGAAAAAGGTACTCCTGGAGTCTTCTTTTATGTTTTTTCAGACTCTCTAAACGTGAAAAAACTATCGAGCTTACCTTCTCTGGGCTCGTAAAAATTGCATAGAAGGGGTCTCATTGTGTCTTTCTTAATCGAATTTGCGGGTCTCATATTTTCATCTTTGGCCTAATGTCGGCTCCATGTTTCTCTCAACTGAACCTTTGAAACATTCCTTATACGCAATCCTTGTAGCATTTCTTGCCTCTACAACTTGACACCTTGACCCATGGAGGAATTTTCCCCGAGTGTCCTTTTCCTGCACATGTCTCTTTGCTCTGAGCATTAGTATGTTCCATGCGCTTGGAACTAGTACGCTTGCTTCTAACACTCGTTCGTCCTTTGTAACGTAACATTCTTTTATTCTTTTTCAAGCTCTTAAAAATTTGAAAAAGACAAAAAAATCAAATATTCCAAAAAAGGGGGACAAGAAATATTCATTATTTTTTCAGTAGCACAGAGAGTCGCCCTGTTAATCCCTAATATTGTCTCATTACCCCTTAATTGGGGTATATTACATTAGTAATTTTATTCTATTTATTTCGGCTTTATTCAATTAGTTGTAATTATACCTCCTAGTCTCCAATATATACCAAGGAGACATTTTCATTTGGAATCATCTTGTACTTGAACATTTATGTGGCGTAAGAGGAGGTTGCCCACTCAAAGAGGATTATTGTCTGAAATTATCTCTTTTTCGAGGCGTTGAATACTTATTCTAAGGTTTTTCTATGCTATATCGATAATTGGTTCTTAACATATGGTATCAGAGCTCAAAGTCTTGTGGTTTCGCTGCTACATCTGAGACACCGTGGAATTTTCGCTATAACTTTTTTCTACAATGATTCAGAAGGAACAGCTTGGAGGATATTTATTAGACGGATCAAGGTACGTTGGGTTTAAATTTCATCTCCTGAGGCCTTATAATTTCTGAGATACACCCTTTGTAAGATAGGGTTTTGGAATCATCCTAAATTTAGTCATTGCAGAATTTTTGCTATACAATATTTTATGTAATGTTTCAAACCCTGAACTCCAGAGGATATTCTCAAACATTAGTAAGGTATCTGTGGTAGCAATTTAAGCTTTTGGGTAATCTCAAATTTGTAGATACACCCTGTGGAAGATAGGGTATCTCACTAGTCCTATTCACTAGTCTCAAGCAGGTGTTCCGGGTAAAACAATCATAAATTCTTCCTAGAGTATCCAAATTGAGTGAGACTAGCTGTATTGGATATTGGACAGCCCGTAGTAGTATTGGTACAAGTTTCAGAATTTTATATCAATTATTTTGTGCAGGGCACAATATACAAGTGAGATCTCCTGGAAAGGCCAAAAATCAACAAGTTGCGGGGAAGTTACCATAAATTCCACTTGGCACATCCAATTTTTATCAGACCT
>ML800107.1:49846-91469 GCA_009831015.1 Picea engelmannii
CCCGAAGGCTTACCAGGGTTCCTGTCTTGGGTACGCCCTCTTACAAATAAAGCATATGTGATGTGACCATCCATGCTTTTTCGCCTCATCTCTTTAGATAACAAGGATGCAACTACATCCTCATACTTCAATGTAGATTGAGTGGTACTACCTATTGCTACAACCATATTATCCCAAGAGTCTAGCAAAGAACATAACAAAGTAATACACTTATCTTCTTCTGCAATCATAATATTAACATAGCCAAGTTGAATTACCAGAGTATTAAAGGCATTTAGATGTTCTGTCACTGAATCTCCATCTTCCATCCTAAGATGATATAGCTTCTTTTGAAGAAACAACTTGTTTACCATGGACTTTGATTGATACAAATTCCCCAACTTATCCCATAGTTCCTTGGCTGTAGATTCTCCTGAGATATTCAACAACACCAAATCTACCAGGCAAGGTCGAATAGTACTCCTTGCTCTTCTGTCCAACTTCTCCCAATCTTCCTTCGACATACCAGTAGGTGGTGTACTAGTAGTTTGTGCACTAGTAGGTTGTGTACCAGTCGTCTGTGTGCTGGTAGGTTGTGTACCAGTTGGCAGTGTACCAGGATCCACAGTGATCCATTGTTCTTTGTCTACAAGAAGATCCTCCATCTTCAGCTTCCATAGCTCAAAGTTTTTACCGTTGAACTTCTCTATCTCGATTCTCGAAGAACTCGCCATTCCTCTTTCTGCACTCAAATCACCAATGCAAAAGCTCCCACTAAACCCAGGTTTATCAAAGACCCAACATCAACTTGATCTATCAAGACCAAGCCAAACCCTCAACAACAAAGGTGTCCCTCTGAAGCCAAAAACGAGCTCTGATACCACATGTAAGTTTTAAACCTGTGAAGTAAAGCAATGCATATAGATTCTTAAGAAAAATAGAATTTAATCAATGGCTCATTCACATAGTACACAGATATTTATACCGGAAACCCTCAACTGAGAAAACCTTTCTTATATTCATTATATCGAATTTCACCATTCACTATACAATATATACAATGTTTTTAGGTATTCCGTACATACCAAAACCCTAATCCCTAAAACCGGGATTATTTTTAGTAAACCACTAAAAATAGCAAAATCTTCTAAAAATAGCAAAAACCACCCAACACACACGCAGACGCAGTTGTCATATCTGATCGTGCCCACACACATAGTTGTCACAGGGATTTTCAGACATAGTTGTCATATCTAACGCGCCCACACACACACATGCAAAGAATATAACACATACCCAACTACTACAACCCCCTATGTTCTTCGGCTACAACCGGAAGGTGGCTACAACCACTTGTCTTTGCCCCGTCCAACTGCCCTGACATAGAAGTAGAATGATGGAACCACTGTCACACTATCACTATGAGATATATTGTTGTAAACCTGTACCAATCAACCTATAATAAACCTGCAACAACATGTACCAATAACGTGTGCCAACATGTACCATACATCAACATGTACCTCAACCTGTACCATAAACAAATGCATCAACCATGCACCAAACCTGTACAAATAACCTGTCACAATAACATGTCCAAACAACCTGTAATCAACCTATACCATAAACAAGTGCATCAACCATGCACCAACCTGTACCTCAACCTGTACCATCAACGAGTGCATCAATCATGCACCAAATATGTACCTATCATGCATAAAATACACATAAACTATGACTCATCAAGATGTACCAACATCATCAACTATTCACCTCATGTATGTGCCAACTCATCAACTACTTGTCTCAACCATGTACCCAACATGTACCTCAACCAAAATCCCTCATCAATTTTATCACCCAAATCTGATTTGTAACTCTATAATAGACCTGATGTATATGATCACATACTTGCAAACCTTCCATAACTTTAACAACAAGAGACTAGCATTTTGTCAAACTTTACTTTAGTCTCACATGACTAATTTTGGATTAGTCAACAACCCTAACTTGAAATAATCATAATTGTGTACATATAATGAATAAAGATCTGAAAATAGTACACAATGTTCTTCAGTGTCTTTTATGCAATTCCTCCAGTTTTCACTACTTGAACCCTCTCATAAAAGGAGTTACAGCAAAAATGGCATGCCTTGTTGAATTCTGGCTTATTCTAAAGAGCGAACTTGTAAAGCATGCCCTGCATGGAATATTTTTTGTATGGATCTGAAAATGGTACAAAAAATACTATAGATTGTACTATAACCAATAGATTTTGTCTTACTAAATTTGGATATGTTATGAAAAATTTATGACGTTTTTATCAGAAACACCTGTTTTAGACTAGTTTCAGAACTAGCCACAAACCCTATTTTCCATGGAGTGTAACTCCAAAAATACAACGACCCACAAGCTAAAAAAATTATTACAGCTACTTGGATATCTTTATTTAATTTCCTCCCAATTTCACGATCTAAATCATTCTAGAAAAAAAGTTATTGCGAAAATGGTGAGATGACCTGTAAATAACATACCTTAGAAAGAATCATCAAAAGAATTTATCCTCCCTTGAATTTTGGCCTTATTTACTTCACCTTCCCTCTGAAATTCAGTTTAGATATCCTTTGGTTACCTCAATCACTTGTAGATATTCAATATTCTCAAGTGTGATTAAAATGAGAGAGCCTTGCCTCTTATTTATACTTTCATGTAGCTTCCTCAAGGAGTTACCTTTTAACCATCTTAACCCACTTTCTTTATTTTAGGGTTAACCCACTTCTAACCACTTGTCCACTTAGTAATTTTTCCATTAAATTTATTATTTAAATAATTTATTTTGTATCCACTTTGACTTATAATACACTCATCACTTCACTTTATTATTTACCTTCTAAAATCTCTTAAACCACTTTCCTTATTTTAGGGCTAACCCACTTCTAACCACTCGTCCACTTAGTAATTTCTCCATTAAATTTATTATTTAAATAAAAAAATTGTATCCAATTTTACTTATAGTACACTCATCACTTCTCTTAATTATTTCAATAATTTCTTCTTTGCAACCACTTTGACTACTTTGACCTTTTGGGGCTTCTAGATGACTCATGAGGGTTATCCAACTTCACATGGCCATAACTCTCTAACCGTGAGGAGTTATGTGATGTTCCACATACCACCAAAAATGGCATGACATGTACTATCCATCCATAATAGTCTTACCTTCAAATATATTAAAACTCACACCATTATACATCAAACAAACTTGGGTCCATTACCCAAACCTTTGTGCTACCAGAATTCGCTACTAGACTTTCTTCAAAGGTTGATATCAATGACAACCAATCCAAATAATCAACAATATCCCCCTTTGGAATTGATGGCAACACTCTGATGCAATGTTGAAGTCATATCACTCATGCTCCCTTTGTGACCATCGATCCCCTTGTGACCATCGCTCCCCCTGGAACCATGCCTCTGTGTTCTTTCTCCAAGCATTTACCTTTGCATCTGATAAATATCTCCCCCTTTGTCATCAATGGCAACGATATATTTTCATCCAGGGATTCTCCCCCTGACTGAAATCTTCCTAAAACTGATCTCCCAACCTAAACTATCCTCTTTATGGTGCTTCCTCGTGTAAATATAAGACATATAAGATAAGCATTCAAAAGAATTCATTTTGGAGTAGAAATTACTCTGAGTCTATGGCAAAGATACTTAAAGGCTTCCCGTGGAAGCAGTTTTGTAAAGGTGTCTACCACTTGTTCTTTTGTGCCCACATATTCAACTCGGATGTTCTTCTCTACAACCTGTTCCCGTAGAAAGTGATACTTGATTGAAATGTGCTTCGTCTTTGAGTGCATCACCGGGTTCTTTGAGATATTGATGGCACTTGTATTATTACAATAGATTGGAATGGGCTCATCATACTCAACCTGTATATCTGTCAGAGTTTGTTTCATCCATAGAACCTGTGTACAACATCTTACTGCTGCAATATACTATGCTTCGGCTGTAGATAAAGATATTGATGATTGTTTCTTTCTTAGCCAAGATACTAAACACTCACCCAAGTAGAATGTTGTTCCACTGGTGCTTCATCGGTCATCAATGCAACCTGCCCAATATGCATCTGTGTAGGCAATAAGTGATAGATCCTTTCCTTTTGGATACCATAATTCAACTCTTTTGTTCCTTTGAGATATCTGAAAATCCTCTTCATTGCTAAGACATGTGATTGCTTTGGTGTTGCTTGAAATCGTGCCACCTATCAAAATAACTGCATTACATCTGGTCTGGATTTTGTCACATGTAGTAAGATACCAATCATTGACATGTATTTCCTCTGGTCTGTAGACTTTGAATCATCATCTTTGCTCAACTTGCAACTGGTTTGCATAGGAGTGGTAATTGGTTTGCAATCTTCCATTCCGAACCTCTTTAGCATTTCTCCGATATACTTAGTTTGAGAAATAAAAATTCCTTGGGTGCTTTGATGTATCTGAAGACCTAGAAAGAAGGATAGTTCTCCAAGTAATGACATTTCAAATTCATTATGCATATCCTTTGCAAATTTCTGGCTTAACTTGTCATCAATACTTCCAAAATTAATATCATCAATATAAACTTCAATTAATAAAATACCATCTTGAGTTACCTTGATGTAGAGGTTGTTGTCTACACTTCCTTTTCTGAACCCTGCCTGATGTAGATATTTATCTAGTCTAGAGTACCATGCTCTAGGAACTAGTTGTTCAATGTAGACTTTTTCTTCAAGTTCCCCATTCAGAAAAGTTGATTAAACGTCCATCTTTGTCCATATTGTTCAAGACTCTGCTACAAAACTGTCCATAATTTTGACTCATATGTCACTGTACTATCATGAAGTACTACTACAACTGATTAATCTATCATATTGTATGTCTGCTAACTGAATTCGTTGAATTTGTCTACTCAAAGTTTGCAAGTTGCTCGAAGGATGGTTCTTCGGTCTGTCTCAGCTACCGCATAGACTCCCCCTATCTATTATTCATATTATATGGGAGTATCTAAGCCAAATGGCTCGGAACAATTCTTGCTCTTAAGTGTATTCATCATCATCTTCATTAGTAAATTCATCATCTCTCTGAGCTTTGACTTCTTTCCTTATGTTTGTGGATTCATCTTTCACTACAGTGCCTGAAAGTACAATCTCTTGAACATGTTCCTTATTTACATGTCCTTCTTTTCTTTCAGTGATTTTCCAAATCTTTCTATATCTGGCATCTTTCCTTTTCTTTGTAGAAGTTTCTTCATCTCGTTTTATTTCCAATCTTGCGATCTTTGGGACCTGGTCTTTGTTCACATGTTCTTCGTGTTTTGAATAGCCACTATCAACATACCAACCACGCTTCTTCTGCTTAGCTTGTAGAGCGAGTGTGCATTCTTCATTGTTATATTGATTATGATTGCTTATCCATGTTCTCTTTTGAGGCTCTTATCTGTGATTGTTGTTGTTATGTTGTGGTTCTCTAGGAGGGACTGTCATTCTACAATATTTGGCCATGTGTCCAAAGTTATTGTACTTGTAGCATTCCACTTCAGTGCTCAATGATTCAAACCTGTTGTATCTTTTTATCTGTGTTTCACTAGGCCTTCTTGGATAACCATTTTGTGTATGACTTTCAAAGTTGTTTATGTTCCTGCTATTAGCTCTGCAATTTACAACTTTATGTCCAAAATTATTGCATGCATAACATAAACCCAAAAAGATAGTTTGATACTTGGGAGTTGAAGATCTTCTGAAAGGAGCTACTCTTATGAATCCTTCTTCTTCCTGAGGCCTATTTGTTTATGTCAGTCGTTGATTCTGAAATCTGAATCTTCTCGATGGAGGAGTGTCCTTGTAATCTTCCTTGTAGGTCTTCCTATCCCCTTTGATTGTTTCTACATAACTTTTTCGATATGTTTTGATCCCTTTTTTGTCTTACTATATCCAAGTCCGGCCTTGTCATGATTGGGCCTTTGACTATTGATAATGTCATCCAAAACTTTTGAGATGTTCTGCATATTTTTCTTTTGAAGATCCTTTCTCAATGTGACAATCTCTGCTTCCAAATTTCCAATGATCCTGTCTCTTTCTTTTGATTGTTCTTTGAGTGATTCTTCAATTATTTTATATTATTCTATTTGAACCTTCAATTCCATGATGATCTTCTCTAGTTCTTGAGTGTCTTCCTTCTTGTCTAGTTCTGTTTGTAGCTTCTTGTTTTTCCTCTTTTCTCTTCTTATAACTTCTATGGCAGTCAACAATTATTCTCAGTAGTCAACTTATGCCTCTTCATATTCTTTTTTGGTGTCTTCTTTATCAGAGTCTTCTACTTCCATGAATAGAACTCTTTATGTCTCATTGTCATTGACTTCATCTTCATCTAATGAGGAGATGTCTTCTTTGGTGCATAAGCTTTTCTTGGAAACTTTCTTTGTGGTTATTTTGCCTTTATATGTTTGATTTCTATTTGAGTAATCTTCATCATTCCCCTTATTTTTCTTATAAGGACATTTGTTAGCAAAATGACCAATACCATCACAATTAAAACAAATCAATGGAGGCTTACCTTTATATCTACCATTGGTTCCCTTGTTCAATCTCTTGACAAAATTGGCCATTTCTTCATCATCTTCTGAGATGTCACTGTTGCTACTATGTTCTTTTCTTTTTGTTTTCCCTTTTTCTTTGACCTTTTGGATGCTTTGAAAGCTGCTTTTTTTATATATTGATTTTCTTGTTCAGTTCTCATTTCATATGCTATGAAGATTCCATGTAGTTCATCCATGCTTATTGAGTCTAGATCTTCTCTTTCTTCTAGTGTTGATATCGTAGGATCAAATCTCATAGGAAGAGATCTTAGTACCTTTTGAACAATTACAGGTTCTTTAATTTCTTCTCGCAATCTTATGATTGCATTTACTATTTCATCGACTCGTAAGAAGTAAGTTGCAATATTCTCATCTTCCTTCATCTTTAGTTGCTCGAACTGACCTCTATAAGTTTGAAGCTTTGCTACTTTGACTTTTGAATCTCCTTCATAAATATTTTGAATTTTGTCCTAAATCTCTTTAGCGGATTTACAGTGCATAACTTTGGTGTATACCGATTCACCAAGACCATTCATAAGTGCATTTGTGGCTTTGGAATTGTTTTGACCGAGTTTTATTTCTCTTTCACTTGTTGGCGGAATTGTTGGTTCTTTGTATCCATCTACTATAGATTGTCAAATTTCAAATCCTTGTGCCTGTATATATGTTTTAATCCTTCTGCTCCAGAAAGCATACTTATGTCCATCAAAATATGGTATTCCATGTTTATACATGTTGTTGCTCTCCATGATCTACCTTTCAGTGGTTAAACTGATTCTTGAAGGAACCGGCTCTCATACCAATTGTTGGATTACTGAGAGGTGGGGGGGGTGAATCAGTAATAGAGAAATTATCCTTTTTAACCACAAAATGCAAGTGTTATATCAATGTAGCATTATCATCCAATAGTTGCAGAGTAAATAAACAATGAACAAATGAACAATCATACACATACACAGTACACCAGTGTTTTTACGTGGAAATCCAAAGCGGGAAAAAACATGGAATGTTTTTTCTTATATTTCTTTAAAAATCGCTTTCATTGGAAGCACCAACTTCCTTTTTTTTCCAGTTGCAACTGGAAGGAGGCTCCAACCCCCTAGTTTCTCAAGATACAACCTAAAGTAAGCTCAAACTCCCCAATTCTCTGGCTACAACCAAAAGGAGGCTACAACCCCCTATGTTCTCCAGCTACAACCGAAAGGTGGCTACAACCACCTTTCCTTACCTCGTCCAACCACCCTGACGTATAAGTAGAATGATGGAACCACTTTCACACTATCACTATGAGATATACTGTTGTAATCGTGTACCAATCAACCTGTAATAAACTTGTAACAACATGTACCAATAACTTGTGCCAATATGTACCATACATCAACATGTACCTCAACCTGTACCATAAACAAATGCATCAACCATGCACCACACCTGTACAAATAACCTGTCACAATACCATGTCCAAACAACCTGTAATCAACCTGTACCATAAACAAGTGCAGCAACCATGCACCAACCTGTACCTCAACCTATACCATCAACAAGTGCATCAACCATGCACCAAATATGTACCAATCATGCATAAAATACGCAAACTATGACTCATCAAGATGTACCAACATCATCAACTATACACCTCATGTATGTGCCAACTCATCAACTACTTGTCTCAACCATGTACCCAACATGTACCTCAACCAAAATCCCTCATCAATTTCATGATCCAAATCTGATTTGTAACTATGTAATAGACCTAGTGTATATGATCACATACCTACAAACCTTCCTTAACTTTAACAACAAGAGACTAGCATTTTATCAAACTTTACTTTAGTCTCACATGACTAATTTTGGATTAGTCAACAACCCTAACTTGAAATAATCATAACTATGTACCTAATGAATAAAGATATGAAAATAGTACACAATGTTCTTCAGTGTCTTTTATGAAATTCCTCCAAGTTTCACTATTTGGAACCTCTCAGAAAAGGAGTTATAGCAAAAATGGTGTACCTTGTTGAATTATGGCTTATTTTAGAGAGTGAACTTGTAGAGTGTGCCCCGCATTGAATATTTGTTGTATGGATCTGAAACTGGTACACAGAATACTATAGAATGTACTCTAACTAATACATTTGGTCTTACTGAATTTGGATCTGTTAGGAAGAAGTTATGACGTTTTTACCAAAAACACATGTTTTAGACTAGTTTCAGGACTAGCCACAAACCCTATTTTGCACGGAGTGTAACTCCAAAAATACAATAACCCACAAGCTGAAATTTTTATCACAACTACTTGGATATGTTTCCTCAAAGGCCTCCCAATTTCACAATCTGAATCATTCTAAAAAAAAAAAATATTGCGAAAATGGTGAGATGACCTGTAAATAACATACCTTAGAAAGAATCATCAAAAGAATTTATCCTCCCTTGAATTTCGGCCTTCTTTACTTCACCTTCCCTCTGAAATTTGGCTTATATATCCTTTGGTTACCTCAATCACTTGTAGATATTCAATATGCTCAAGTGTGATTAAAATGAGAGAGCGTTGCCTCTTATTTATACTTTCACGTAGCTTCCTCAAGGGGTTACCTTTTAACCATCTTAACCCACTTTCCTTATTTTAGGGTTAACCCACTTATCCACTTAGTAATTTCTCCATTAAATTTATTATTTAAATAATTTATTTTGTATCCACTTTGACTTATACTACACTCATCACTTCACTTTATTATTTACCTTCTAAAATCTCTTAAACCAATTTCCTTATTTTAGGGCTAACCCACTTCTAACCACTTGTCCACTTAGTAATTTCTCCATTAACTTTATTATTTAAATAATTTCTTTTGTATCCACTTTTACTTATAGTACACTCATCACTTATCTTTATTATTTAAATAATTTCGTCTTTTCAGCCACTTTGACTACTTTGACCTTTTAGGGCTTCTAGATGACTCATGAGGGTTCTCCAACTTCACATGGCCATAACTATCTAGTCGTGAGGAGTTATGTGGCGTTCTATGTACCACCAGAAATGGCATGACATGTACTATCCATCCAGAATAATCTTACCTTCAAATATATTAAAACTCACACCATTATACATCAAACAAACTTGGGTCCATTACCCAAACCTTTGTGCTACTGGACTTTCTTCAAGGATTGAAATCAATGACAACCAACCCAAATAATCAACAAAATTTGTGTACATTCCAGTAGTTTTTATAAATTTTATTTTATATTGCAACATATTTAAATTAAAATCAATTAGTCCTTGTAATTAATACTTGCGGATTGAGTGAATATTTTGAGGCTATAAACCTTGGGTGACATTCCCAACTATCTTGTCCTAGCCATGCAAGATCTGAAAATGATTGAGTAAGGAAATCCATACCTTTTCCTCAACAATGTCCAAGTCAGAACTACATGATTGTATAATTTTCAAAAGTATTAATATCAGTTTTGAATACTTATAAGCTTGGGCATTACATTATATAGTATTTTGAAAAAGGGGTTATGACTTATGAATTAAACATGGTTTAACAATTAGATAACTTGGTACATAAGCATATGCCATAGTTATGGAGAGAGGCACATTAAATTAAGTTTTTTTTTAAATTACATTTTATGACTAAGACATCCTATTGAAGTGACACCTATATGAAGTGATGTCCATTGCAATCAATGTATGGTTATACTATGGTGCACAATTTGTGACTTGGGTTACGGTTAACATATGCAACCAACCCATAGGTCATTGTTGACATTCTATAACTATTATGAATATAATATAATGTCAACAAAATTGGTTGAGATTTCATGTGGTATATAGTTTATAATGGTAGCACTTTTTGATGGTATGATATATGAGTTTAATGTTGTTTATATGGCACGCCTCAAGAAGAGCTCACATGAATTGAAGGGTATTATTGAGTTGGCATGCATATATGATGGTTTGTTTTTAATTTGTGACGTGATGGGGATGGCCATGCATTGAAGTCGCTAGGACATGGGAATTTACTCCACTGTCCCACTCATTATTATTTCCTTTCTTCCTTGGTTTTGGGTCATTTGCTTTGTTGATAGTTAGGAAAAAGGCTCTGAGATCCACTTTTTGAAACTCTCACTACTGGTGGTTTTTGTAACTTTTTTTTGGCTTTCATCGCTAGTATAAAAGTGTCATTTAGACAAGATATGAGTTCATGGCCTGTTTTACATCTTCTACAACATATTTTTCTTAGATTTTGATTAAACTTGGCTCTAGTTAGCATTGTTTTGTACATGAAATTATCTTTCCATTCTTTGTCGTTTCTTAAAAGGAAAAAGTGGAAAAGTATTTGTTTATAGAAAATTGGTAATAGTTTGGTTTACATCTTCCATACTCGCACTTTCCATATCAATTTGCAATAAAACTTTTTTGGCAATTCCTGGTTTGCATACAAAAGATATTCGAACTCAAGTTCTCTTTGTCTTTTTGGATTCTCTGGTTATGTTGGGAATAACTTGGTTCCCTTTGTGGATTATAGTCATGGGTTTTCTTGTTCTGGTGTTTTTCAACTCATGTATGAGACTCGCTACAAAATCCAATCATCTGTTTAGATTTCGGTTGAGCCCAAATAATATATTTATCTATGAAGGTACTCATTATTTTGATCCTTGGTTGCATGATAGCCATCTCGTTTGGAGAATGGGTACAGGTTCAAACCCACTTTCTGTTAATAACTTGCATGC
This sequence comes from Picea engelmannii, assembly GCA_009831015.1. Classification (NCBI taxonomy): domain Eukaryota; kingdom Viridiplantae; phylum Streptophyta; class Pinopsida; order Pinales; family Pinaceae; genus Picea; species Picea engelmannii. Next base: position 61,175 of record ML800107.1, read on the forward strand.
TCATAATGTTTATTGATTGGGTTACATTTGAGCTGCTATTTCAATTTGTTTTCAACTAAGAGTTGTTGTTTTGGGTTGACAATGTTTTGTTTCGATCAGAGTCAAACCCAAATTGGTTGATGGGCTCTAAGTTTTATAAATGATTGTGGCATTACCTACAATAAAAAATTTCTTCGTGAGTAATTTTTTCCATTCCTCCTGGATTTAATTCATTTAAAAGGTGACAAGATCAAAACCTAACTTTTTGTTGAGACCCGTGAACTTGAACTCAAGTCCATTGAGTTGCATGTAGTGTATGGCTCTTCCATTCAATTTATTGTTATTTTGAGCCTCTTTCTTCCAACTTAAGTTGTCTAATTGGTGAAATTTTGGATTTCATATGCATGATCATGGTTGACATATTTTTCATTTCAATTTGAGTTGAGAAGAGAAGTTTATAAATCGGTTTTATAGTCAAACTGATTTTGTTTATCTCAAGCCTGGATATGATAATTTTAAAGGAAAACGGGTTTCAAACCCGTCTATGTGATTGAAAACCGATTGGCTAATGGGTCTCTCATACTTAAATATATGATGTCCTTCCTAGATGAACCACTGCTCTTCCTTACATCACCTCCTCAACCCATTGTGGTATTGGGTTGACGGAATTTTGAAGTTTCACCAAATTTTGTTCAATTTACATATACATTCATTATTTGGTATAGATTTTTGATTAGTTATCATATTATTGTTTGACAATATGGAATAATTTACTAGAATTCAATGAGAATGAGCTATGGTGAATCGAAACTCGTAGTATATTGAACTTTAGTTTTATATTGGGAATTATTTTGTGGTTCTACTTTTCTATTATGGCTCTCAGTTTGAGCATAAAATAATATGGACCTAACAATAAATGGATGAAGGTTTACCTAGAATTATTATGATTATTTATGACTATGTTTGGGTGAGAATGGATATTAAAAGCTTATGCATAATATAAAATACATATGATTGGTTATTAAGAATGATGGACATGTTATATATAATGACTCATATGTTGGATGGAATAAAGAAAAGGAACTAATATAAGTCATATGTTATAAAGGATTATTATATAGACTCATATTCCCTCATTAATTTCACTTTACATAAGTCAATCTCCTTAAATCCCATTCATTTAAACCTTTTTTATATTCTTGCCCTGTCTTAAAGGCATATGAAAGAAATGTGATTTGAATGTGTAGCCAGCAGAATTATATTACATCATACACAAATGATTGAAAAAGACTCATAATGATTTATGGACTGATTGGTTACATAAAGATACTTGTAGACATGGTTTTAAGTTGAGGTTTTGATAATCTCCTTGTGATTTTGTGTACATATTTTAAGAAGAGATGGTCTATATGTATGGATTTCAGATATTAAATGTTGTTGGATGGACAAATATAGACTCATTGCACTTAGGTCCTTATTTTCCTTTTTCCCTTTCATTTCCCTTTTTGTGTTTCGTGGTTGAGTTATCTTAGAGCCAAATTAATCATGATGACAAATTGTATTATATGTATAGTTTTATTGTGTCTTATATTTCATGTACTAATTTGACTATGATGGATATAGATGAGCTTGTTCAGTCATGGAAGTAGTAGAGGGGGAAACATAGGAAGAAGAGGGAGATTGTCTAACACATTTTGGCAACCTAGGGTGCATAAGAAATTGAGGTTCTCTATATATTTTGATGTTGATTCTAATGAATTTCAGTAGTTGATTCAAATTGGGCACTTGAATCTTGGTGGACAGCATGCCTTCCCTCAGCCCCAAGCACCTCCTAATGTCATATTCCTGCCTCACCCTAGTATTTTCAATGTTCCTGGATCCCCTGTGCAACCTCATAATGATGGGTGGGGTGGTATACCTACCAATCCTTCTTCTCATGCTAATCAATGGACCATTGACCCCCCTCCTCCTCCAATTCATATTGTTGCCACAAATGTATATTTTCCTTCTCCTCTGGTTCACCCAACATTACCAATTCATATTGTTGTTACAAATGAATCTATGCCTCCTCCTCCTCCTTCACATAAAGATCATAAAATCACTCCTCATGGATCTCAAGTTGACAAAGTCAAGAAGCCTATTTCTTCACCCAACATGGCTAAATCTTCCTCCTCTTCCCAATCCAAGATAAAATCAATAAGCAGTGGAAAAATAAGTTTGAGTGACTTGCATCCAGAGGTAGCCCGACTGGAAGAAAAGAAGTCTCAATATGAGGACTTTTTATCAGGGAAAGGGAAGAATTATTTAAAAAAGAATTCCCTGGGTTATTTTGATTTTTTTTATATTGACATCTGATTATGGCACTATTTTGGACAGATGGCAGAACCATGATATTTATTTTTGAAACTTTAAAATATCATGTTAATTTATGGGAGATACAAGTGATATATGCCATGGTGTTTGGATACATGTTACATATGTGTTATGATGATGATTTTTATTTTTAATTTGTGATGTGGAACAACAAGAAAAAGTTGAGTTGAAAATAAATATTAGAAATAAAAGCACATACAATAGAGGGGAACCCCACCTATTTAGTTATTATATTTATCATTATCATAAACAATACTTGTCTTCATAAACAATACTGGTCTTGTTTATTAACTAAATTTATTTAACTTTAGTAACTAAAAGTAGTTCAACTACTTGAAGAAATACCTTTTAGAGAATAAAAGGAAGCAAAGAAGGACAAGTAAGGCATGAGAAATTAGAGAGAGATACTCCTGATAAGGGTTTTCTCTTGTTTCAAATTGAGATTTTTGATATTCATTTTTTCACTTTCTGAGTTTCATCAGAGCTAAATCTTCTTGTTGACAGCAAGATCATTCTAAAGGTGTCAAAGAAGAAAGGACTAAGAAGCATAGAAATTTGACATGCTTCATAAGGTCATTCATTTGTCTTGGAAGTCTATTTAGTTTTATTAGAATTCCTGAATTAATTTTCATCTCTGATAAAGATTATTTTGTAGAGTCAATACTTGAGGAGCTTGTAGCTTGGTTGATCCAGTACGTTTTAGTCTTGGTCTTTTTCTTTCAGACACCGATTTTCTTTGTATGATTGTTAAAATTCCATCCTAGACTTCCAAGTTTGGTTTTGGTCCTTGCCCTCACAAGGGTTTGAAAAGAGGCATTTGGTTGTAACTCAGAAAATTCATCATTAATAAAAATATGGTTTATTATCAATTGAGACTTGTGTTACTGGTTTTTAGATTGTATGTATTCTTTATTCCATTCATTTTAATTTTATAAACATTCATACATAAACATTTTTTACATTTTTTTTAGCAAAAGCATACAACTTGATAATAACATCATATCCAAGAACATATTTCTTGAGGGTTGATTGATAATTTTGAACAGGATACAATCCCAAGGTAACATTCTTTCCTATCTCACCTTAGCCTAGTGAGATTTGAAAATGCTTTAATGAGGACTTTTCATTCCTCTTATCAACAAGTGACACAACCAATGTTTTATGGATGCATTCCACATTGCTCAACATTTCTATCAGAAGGAAATACACACATGATTTCAAAATTGCAGAAAGCAACAAGAAGAGGACCCAATCACACAATAATTAACCACATTGACAACAAAAATTACCTTGGAAACCCAAATGGGAAAGCCAAATTTTGGTGACTTATGTTCACACTTAGGAAATATTACAATCAAACTATACACTCTCAATCGAAGGTTTTGTGTATTCTTACTCACTGGTGGTATTTTATAGATTGTTTTGGCTTAGATACATATTTTTTCAATGTGGATAGACTCAATCGTTCTCCAATCTTCGAACACACTTCTTCTTTATGAGTCCTTCATCCTTCTGCTACTACCTATTCTTCTTCCCAAACTTCATTTTTTCCATCTCTCTTGGTTTATCTTTGCATAAAACAAGGCATTATAAATTATAGAGTTGCCTTAGAATTCCAACCACTAATTGATTTGTTTAATCTTTGTGTGGCCTTTGGTCTCTGCACCATTGGTTTCAAACTTTTCCATGTATTCCTTTTTTACAAATTTTGAAAGGGTTATTATTTTAGATCCATTTTGGATCACAAATCCATGGATAAACATCATACTTGACAATGGGTTTGGTGACCTGGTCCTTTACTAGTGTTTTTTCTTCTTCTTTCTCTTAGTTTTTCAATGAGTAGAGAGAGCTAGAAAATGCACAGTATAAATGAGGTCAACCACCTAATTTACACCAAGCATCTCACGCAACCCATATATATTTCCTTTTTGGATCACATAGTCAATGAAGGACATTTTGGATGTTCAAGTATGACATCACTATTTTCCATTCCCATACTAACATCCGTGTTGCCCACATCCATTGGTATGACCTTATGTGATGTGGAAATCTCTAAAACTTTCATAGATACTTGGAGATCTACATGTGTTTTTTTCTTGGGAAACAACTTGTATCGACTGGATTTTATGTGTTGTTCGGTTCATGGAAAGTGATTCTGTACAAGCGCCACATATATGAAGGCCTTCATTTATGTCGTAATTTTCTCTCTTTGGTGGTGAAAGTACAACCTATGTAGAACAATTTTGTGGTGAGTCTAAGATCGTGCATTGTTTCTCACCACATATCATGTACTTTTGTGGATTATCAAGCTTGGCATTCCTCAAAATGGTCGATTTGTTCCTTTGGTATAGACTTCACATGAATGAATCCTTTTGTTGGTTTGTTAGTGAGTATTCTTTGAAGCTAACATTTGTTTCCATGGAAAATTGCTACAACAAATTCTTCTATTGATGCAGTTCATCCACACTCTACCTACAATATCCTTCAATTTTATTGTGTACTCACCCACAAATCTAGAAATTGTTGATTCTACTATAAGAATTGTGGGTTGTCTACTGACAACAAGTCTAGTTTGAAAAAATATGAAGAATGTTTCTACACTAGAAAAATTCCTTCAATTCTTGGGAGGACACAGGGAAACCACCAATTCAATGATGATCTAAGTTGGTTATGTAAATAAAATGGAGAATAAAGTAGCGTAAGGATATTCTAACTAGACATTGTGTCGAAAGAATCCTTTTTTGGTGCAAAACTTTAACAATTTGTTGTGTACATAATTTTAAAGAATAATTGCAAAATTAGAGGGGTACCATGTGTTGTTTGGGATAATATTAATTACTAAAATGATCACTTGCATACATCAACTAGGTTCACACAATTTATGTTTCTATCAATTGTTATTTGTGTTTGTTTTTTTCTTAAATGTCAACCCTTCTAGAGAAATCAGGGCTTTCATTTTTGTCCACTTTTCCTTACTTTGTAGCATTTTCTCTATAGACCAAATGAAGGATCTATGAAATTGAAGAATGGAGAGTTATTTCTAACATTATATATTAATTGTTTAAAAGAAAATTTAGCTATTTAAATAGGTATTCTATCTGTGTGGATCAAAATTTTATGTTTGTGTAGGCAACCCCTATAGTCACAACGATAAAAATAAAATTCCATAGATATATTGCAAGGGAGAACATGCATGCTCTTATTTTACATCAAATACTCAAGTTTCTCGACAATATCTCCCCCAACAAGTTCAAAAATACAAGTTGTTAGCTTGAAGGTTGTTTTCATTAGATATTGGGTTTTCTTTCTTTGTCAGGTTTAAATGCATGAATAAATAATATTGTTTATCAATATTAATCACTTTCAGTATCAAAAGATCGGAATTAAAATGACTTGTCACATACTTATTTTTCTTTTTATGCAAAAATGAACTGTGTTGTTGTCTCATAAGTTGAAATGCATTCCAATCAATGGTTTGTGATTTTCTTTGTAAAAGAGGTATGTGAGGTCATGTGATATTAGATTCTCAGAAATTTAAATCAATGTAAATCATGGAGCACATGGATGCAAAAGGTACAACTGAATTTTATTCCTTGGTGGTTAATGGTCGCAAAACTTCAAAACTTAATTTCATGTGTTGAGCATTGCATCTTCTAAAAAGAGAGCAATTTTAATGCAATTTTCTTGAATGATTGTACTCAACATTCCTTTCACACTTTGAATGTCATTGTAGACATGCACATTAAAACACTCGATCACAACAATAGGATTCAAGAGTAAATATCGTGATTTTTTTCAAGAAGTTACAACATGCACAAATAGATCTAGGCAAAGAAACCTCCATTTTGGGTAAAAAGGAATCTGAAACTGTTAATAAGTGAATCAAACTAGATCTGCTAAATAAAGGGGCTGGTAGTCTAAATTTTTCAACAAGAACCACCCTAAGTTGGGTAAGAAGGACCTAGTTTTCTACAATCTAAAGAAAATATGTATCATATTTCGAAAAAAGCCAAAAGACTTGAAGCATTTCACCATGATCCAGACAAGAAAAAACACTAAGCGGGATAATAGTATAGAAAATCGCTACTCCCATGTAGAAGAAAACCAATAGAGGTCCATTGGAAACATTATAAAGAGAGATAAATATTACATTGAACCATAAATAAGAATATGGAATCCTCGTCGATCGAGAGGAATTCCTTGAAAAGTCATAAAATTAATACACCAGTGAGTGCTTTGTGGGTCGTTAAGAAGAGTGTATGAAAGTAGTCTTACTAGAATGTCTAGGGTCCCAACCTCTATGCGCCCATAAATAACATATACTAGCTAATACACATGTGAAAATTGGTTCATCTCCTCCCTCTTTCTCAACCCATTTAATGCCTTGAGCAAGGTCACTCTGGGCAAGGACCCCTTAATTTGGGAAATCAAGAGTAGACATGCTTGAAGTATGGTAGCTACTATCCTAGAACTTGATAAAACAACTTCAGTGTATCGTTCAAGTGAAGATTCAATGTAATGTAGCTAGGGAGGATAATTAATGTAATATTGTGTACCTAAGGGGAATATTGATTGTAATGTGGCCATAATAATGGAATAAAACCCACTTGGTAGTTGGTGGGTAATAAATAGGCCCACAAGATAGTTAACGGTAATAAATATAATAATGAGGGGTAGTCTGCATGGGACCCTAGGAATACTTATGTGAAAGAATATATACACATGAGTATCATTGTATTGAGATATATTGAGGATTTTACTGTAGCTTTTATTGTAGCAAGAGTGACTTGTGGAGTGATTCCTTCCTTAAGAAGTAATTAATGGTGTCACCTTACCTTAAGGGTTTTCTATATATTGTTGGTGTTTATTCTTGTGTGATCTATTTTTTTTATGAAGCTATGGGGTTTTATATTTCATCTTCTAAGGTTCATAACAAGTGGTATCAAATCTCTTTCTTGGGCACAAATATAATTTTATTTCTTCTTATTATTATTATTATTATTTTATTTTTTGTTTGTAGATTTTCAAGGGAAAAATAGGACCATGACATTCAAATCCATCTTCGAAGATTTGTGTCCATAATCTTAAGGGGAAATAAGGGGAAATAAGAGGCATACTTGGAGTGAGTGAAAATCTCACATATTATTTGTAAAAATGTGAAATTGGTTTTATGTGAGAATCCAACTCACAAATTAGTTTCCTAATTTTAAGAGGAAATTAGTTCCTAGTCTTAAGGAGGAAGTTAAGGGTCTCATGAGTTGGTTTGGACTCTTCCTCACTTTATTACAAGTGGATTCCTAGTCTCAAGGAGGAAGTTAAGGGTCTTTCTCATTTTTGTCCTTGGGTAGGTACTAGATCCTAAAATTATGGATCGTGTCTTTTTGGATTATGGCGCTAGGAAAAATTATTTAAGCTCCTCATTTGAGAAATTGGGGGAGGCATGTAGGAGACCACTTTGGGAAGATTTTGGGAGGCCATTGTGGAGGCCCTTTGGAGACTCTTTGGAGAGCTCTTTTAGGAGAGAAACAAGCACTCATGTGTGTGGTTTGTATGTAATCCCCTTAATTGGGAGAGTTGAGCCCATTATTGGGAGAGTATGTGAGCCCCTACATTGGGAGAGTTATGCCCCACATTGGGAGAGCGTTGTTTCCCCTTCATTTGGGAGAAAATGTAGCCATTTTTTGTAAAGGAGAATCGACCCTGCATTGGGAGAAGCAATGAAGCAATTTGTATTCCAGCGGATCCGGAGACGTAGCCATACTAGTGAACTCCATTAACAATGGTGATCTATTTTCCTGTGTTGTTCTTTCATCTCAAGTTTCCTTATGCATGCTTTATTTCTGCAATATCATTTTATTAAATTCATTAAGTAATGGATTATGAGATAAACAACATATCTCACCAAGTTATATTCCAATCTTCATAATCACTTCAACTTCACCTAATGCAATCAAGTTCAATAAAAACGATCTTAATTTTGACCTTTAATGGAATGGCATAAAACCAAGTAAAGATTGGTAATAGGGTCACCACAGTCTTAGATCAAGTGGTATCAGAGCATGATTGACAAGGATTGCAGGTGTTGAATGCAAGATGGAAAATACACCAAAGCAAGCATGGTTCAACGAGCTACAAGAAATCAACGAGAGCATTCAAGCAGAGAATGTCGAGTTGAAGAAGATGTTGCAGGATGTAGAAGAAGAGAATCAGAGATTGTAAATTCAATTACAAGCCACGGAAGAGGCTCTGACAAAGTTACAAAGTGATCAAGGTTTAGCAAAGCCATGCCCCACACCTGATCCAGAATTAATAACTGGGGTAAACAATCCTTCTTCAGTTTCATGTTCTTCTCATTATGATGATGATTTTGGTGCTTTTGAAAAGCACTCTACGGGAATTGGCTTGAAGTTGATGAAGAAGATGGGGTACAAAGGAAGAGGCCTTGGGGATAATGGCCAAGGAATTATGGATCCCATCCAAGTGGTGTAATTACCTCGATATGAAGGATTGGGATATGTCAAAGAGAAAGATGGAGAATTCTCCAACACCACCGATGAAAGAAACTCCAAAACCACTGATGAAAGGTGCTCCAAAGCAGCAGAAGAAAGGGAGTCCTCAAGTGATGAGACCAAATCAGTGCAGGCTAAGAGCACATCATATCATTTTGATGATTGTGATTATGATTCATCTTCAAGGGGAGATGAGCGTCACAACGGAGGAACTAAGGCAAGTTCTCCTCACTAGACCAACACCAGAGACAACCAAGCAAGGTATAAAAGTCTCATTATTCAAAAGTTCCTTTTGATTATAAGAAAATTGGAAATGATAGACAAATTTTATGGCATAGAAAACCATGTACATTTTGTGGTATAAATAACCATGTTGTTTCCAAGTGTTGGAAAAGAATGGCTTTGTACAGGAAGGTTATGGAAACCAGGAAGAAGCCATGACATGAAGACCTTTCTCCACGTCAGAAGAAAAAGAAGGGCATGAATACATGGATCAAGAAGAACCATTGCACCCATTGCAACAAGGGTGGACATCATGAAGCCACATGTTGGACACTCCATCCATAGTTGCGTCCAAAGAAGGACAAGAAATCCAACGAAGCAACTTATAAAGGAAGCTAGCTACAGGAAGAAGATCAACTACTGGAAAAGAAATAGCTTAGAAATGAGGATATATTCATCTTGATGACTGAAAGGATGAATAAAATATTTGATTTAGTTGATAAGGGACACCTATTTTGAGTAACTGAGCCATGGGGCTCAAAAATAAAAGTGCCTATAATTTGATGAAACCAACACCACATCTAAGAGCTCACCACAAGCTTTCCAACAATGCAAATGGTTCATCGAACGGACTCACGGATCAAAAGATATCGCGATATGAATTGTTCTGAAAACAGTGGACACTGGTGAAATCCATACAGTGTTGATGTCAGCATGTTGAGTTGGTGGATGTAGAGGAGGAAAAGTGTCTTGCTGATGTCAGAAGGGTGATGTGGCACGTCGAGAGGTTTCCATGTGTCACACGTTTTTGGGTGATTTGGCATCCAGTTGGACCAATCATATTTGGCCACGTGTCATAATGACACAGGCGTTGATGTGGCAGGATGTACAGTGACGTGGCAGCATAGTGGGGCTGTTGTGGTAGGAAGTACAGTGACATGGAAGCACAGTGGTGATGATGTGGCATTCATACATGTTGACTAGGATGATGACATGGAATCCGTATAGGATGACATGGCAGTTGACTGGGTCAATGATGAAGCAGCTTACTAGTCCAGTGACACAACATCCATACAAAATGACGTGGCAAGCCGTATAGGTCGACGTGGCAGATATGTACAGCTAACGTGGAAAATCTATATAGCTGACGTGGCAGATCCATGCAGGATGATGTAGCAGGCCATACATATAACATGGCAGATCTGTACAGCTGACGTGGCAAGTTGTACAGGCTGACATGGAAGATGATGTCAGCATCCAACATGGAGGTGACGTCAGCATGACATCATCATCTGAAGTGGCAGTTTATTGGGTCGTTGACCATACAGGTGACCAGGCACCACGTGGACCAATCATAGGCTGCCACGTGCCAGCCCGAATTTTCCTAATGAGGGTTGGGAATGAATTTTGAGACTGAAAATGAATTTATTACAGGCCCAGTGGAATGCAAATCGAGGCAAAAATCCCAAGGGGTCCAGAAGTCATAGGACGGAACTTAACAAAAAAATAGTCGTTTTTGTGCAATTTTTTGCCAGGAATCCAATGGCGTTGTCCGTTTTGTGATCAGAGTAGCAGCGTTTGAGGGATATGTCATAAGACCAAGTTTTCCATTAATGCTTTGGCATGCTTTACAAGGCAAAGAGCAAATAAAGGCTTGAGATGAGCAGTGTCAGAATTAGATGCAGAGATAGTCAATCTTACACGATTTCACACCATGATCATAATGGCGATACTCATTTTTGCATTCGAGCAGCCAATCATGAGGCTTATGCCATGAAACCCAAATGTAAGCGTTATGTTTTTGTGGCTTTATTTCTTTATGAAATTTTGCAAAAGATGTATGCATGCTACAGATTTCGGTAAGCATTTAGTGTTGCAGAAGGGAAGCAAGACCTAATATTTTGTAGGAAACTCATCATATTATCATTTGCATGCAAACCAAGGCAGTGTAGTGTTTATGAGGCCATTTTTTCACTTTGTCGGAAAGTGGCAAACCTTACAGTCGAAAGTCTCATAATTACGAGATAAATATGATGATGATGATTATGCTTGAGTCTGAGCAGCATATTCAAAGAGGATCATTTTCATTGGATGTGAGAGAGTCTGTCTTATGCCACATGTGTTTGTGAGATCAGCCTTCATCAGGAGATCATCTCTTTGTGAGAGAGACATTTCCACTTGTTATGAGAACTAAGCCCTTTGTATTATCAAACGAGATCATATCATTGCCACTTGTTGTGAGAACTTAGCCCTTTGTGTTGTCAGAGGAGATCCTCTCTTTGTAAAGAGAGACATTGCCACATGCTTGTGAGAAACCAGTCCCTTTGTATTGTAACCATTGTTGAGTGAGAGGAATTTGTCTTATGCATAAATATTGTAATGGGTCTTGTAACCATTGTTGAGTGAGAGGCAGTGTTTTGTCTAAGGTATGTTTAGGAAATCATTGTAAACTTGTCCATGAGTGTTTTATAAACTCTGACAAGTATGGTATTGCGTTGAAAACATTATTATGCATTGTCAGCTATAGATTTGTATTGATGCAAGTGTCGGCATCGACATCCTCATTCTAAAGTACAAAGGTGAAGAAGAAGAAGGATGCATCTTTCAGAGACTTGTTATGCAGATTGAGGAGCAGGAAGTGCATCATGGAGTGGAAGACTCTTCCTAGAAGTTGCTTGTGGAGATTCAAGTTTCTCTCGATACTTTTGGAGGACCAAAAGTGTTTTTTTTGGGGAGGTACACAAGAAATCATTAACTTTGCACACCATGGAGAAAAATCATTAACTTTGCACACCATGGAGAAAAAATCATTAAAATTTTAATTAATGATAAGTGGCAAAGAATTAGTAATTAATCATGAATGATTCAATTGTAATAAATGATTAATACTTGAAGTGAGTTGGAAAATCTCACATATTATTCATTTAATTGTAAAAATGGGAAATTAGTTGTGAGAATCCAACCCACAAATTAGTTTCCTAATTTTAAGGGGAAAGAAGAGGAATACTTGGAGTGAGTGGAAATCTCACGTATTATTTGTAAAAATGAGAAATTGGTTTTATGTGAGAATCCAACTCACAAATTAGTTTCCTAATTTTAAGAGGAAATTAGTCCCTAGTCTTGAGGAAGTTAAGGGTCTCATGAGTTGGTTTGGACTCTTCCCCACTTTATTACAAGTGGATTACTAGTCTCAAGGAGGAAGTTAAGGGTCTTTCTCATTTGTGTCCTTGGGTAGGTACTAGATCCTAAATTTATGGATCTTTTCTTTTTGGATTATGGAGCTAGGAAAAATTATTTAAGTTCCTCATTTGAGAAATTGGTGGAAGCATGTAGAAGACCACTTTGGGAAGCTTTTGGGAGGCGATTGTAGAGGCCCTTTGGAGAGATATTTTAGGAGATAAACAAGCACTCATGCTTGTGGTTTGTATGTAATCCCTTTAATTGGGAGAGTTGATCCCCTTCTTGGGAGAGTATGTGAGCCCCTACATTGGGAGAATTATGCCCCACATTGAGAGAGCCTTGTTTCCCCTTCATTTGGGAGAAGATGTATCCCTTTTATGTAAAGGAGAATCAGCCCCGCATTGAGAGAATAAATGAAGTGATTTGTATTCTAGTGGATCTGGAGACGTAGCCATATTGGTGAACTCCATTAACAATGGTTATCTCTTGTCATGTGTTGTTCTTTCATCTCAATTTTCCTTATGCATGCTTTATTTCCGTAATATTGTTTTATTAAATGCATTAAGTAATGGATTATGAGAAAAACAACATATCTCACCAAGTTATATTCTAGTCTTCTTAATCACTTCAACTTCACCTAATGCAATCAAATTCAATAAAAACGATCTTAAATCTGACCTTTAATGGAGTGGCATAGAACCAAGTAAATATTGGTAATAGGGTCACCCCGGTCTCAGATCAATTTAGGTAAAATTGCAATTGATTTGTAATTTTTTTTCAAGAAAGTAAGGAGTTTTGTATCAATGGTGAGATATATACTTTAATAAATGACAAGTACACTAGAGACATATATTTCTGGGGTGATTTAGAGGAAGTGTGTGATGAATGTTATATGGAAAGTTGCAATTTATAGGGAGACAACTATTTCCAACTTTTATTTGATGAATCTACTCCATCATATGAAATACACATCATTGAGGGAAGTATAGAGTAGGTGATGAATACCATTTTTCTATCTACATATTCTCTAGTGGTAGTGTTCCTTTCAAATCCACAACTCATCTTTTGCAGTTATATGGATAATATTTTGGGCATGGAAGGTTCTATTTATTTTGATCCACATGAACGTGGTGGGCATTTGGAGCACAATACTTAGTCATTCATCAAACTCATGTGTCATTGGTTGGGATTCTGCATGAGCACTTGGCCATGGGACTCAGATTTGTGGATGAGTTTCTTGGACTGCTTCAATGTTGAGGCTAGAACTTATATATGGGGCCCTAGCTTATGAAAAAGTTTCTTCGACTACTTCAACATTATGGCCAAAACTTGTACAAGGGACATTGTTTTCTTGGAATACTTCAACAATGTAGTCAACACCCATACATGGGACCCTAGTTAATGGTTGTACATCATCATTGCAAGTGTTGAGGGAAGTGCTTCTTGGAGGGGGATGGAATGGTGGGATCCTCCCTAGGGGTGTAATGGGGGGTAGAAGGGACTATTAGAGTAATAATAGTGCAGGTATGGTGACCATTCAATGTAAATTGAATTGGGTATATTATGTTTGTTATTGTTAATGAGGGCCACTAGGTAGTTAGCATGGAATTTAATGTGGCCTCATTAAAGAAGGCACACCATGTAGTTATAATGTGATTATGATTAATGTTTTCTAGCTATTTATAAATAAGGGTGGAGTCCTCCTTATGAAGGATGTATTGGAGTATATCACATGGGAACTTAGTCCATCCTATGGTTTCCCCCTTGAAGAGGCAAGTGAACAAGAATGTATCCTTCCATAAAAGGATCATTGTACAATGTTTCTACCTCAAGGGTTTTTGGATATTGAATAAAGTGTTGATCATTTATAATATATTGTGATTCAATTTTAAGGGTTAAGGATAATAGCAAGTGGTATCAGAGCCCACTTGGTAGTTGGAATGTGATAAATATGCCCACTAGGTTAATAACTATAACAATGAAGGGTAGTTGACATAGAACCCTAGCCACACAAAGGTCCTCCATTGAAAAGTAATATATTTCTTCAAAATCCTAGTTTTAGTTGCAGGTTTTTTCCCATGTAAGATGTATTTTACAGAAAAATATGACGGTCCTAGTATTAAAGACTTCGTAAATTACACAAAGTCATTATCTTCAAGTACTTAGGAAAACATTATATGCCTAATTTTAAGGGATGATTCTCTTATATGGTGGAGGTCGCTTAACCCTAGGAATATAGTGAACCTTTGAAATGAAGAATATGAAGAAAATATTTTTGGATAGGTGGTATCATGCCACAAAAAAGGATCAAGGGAGCCATAAGTGTTTATTTTCATGTGAAAAATCCCTATTATAGGTTTATGGATTTCTTCAACAAGAGAATGTAATTTTTCCTATAAACCCTAGCAACAATCAATATTTCATCAGCTAAAAGATTACAAATTCTTGCAAAGCATGTCTAGAGCATAGAGGTTGAGGGTTAGAACATTACAAATGTTTATATTTGAATAATACAATGGATAAATATAGTTTGCATTCAATTGCATGTTATAGATATGGATGATGTAAATATTATTTTTGGATATCATTGGCTAGAATTGGTGGGTATGACTAATATTAATGTGAAAAGGAAGTTTATGAAGATTTGGTACAAGAAAAATAAAGTCACATTGTAGGATATTTCTCTTATTGACCAACAAGGTCCCAAGGTGGAACATGAAGAATTACTTGAGGGAAACTAATTTCAATATATACATACACACCAAATGAAGAGTTTGAGGTTAAATTAGAAGAAGAGTCCACATAAGCACATGAAGGAGAGTCCCGGGAAGGGAATTAAAAGGAAGAAGAATCTAAAGATGTTCATGTCTGAAACCACATGTTTAAGGGTCAAAGAATGAAGAATCAATAGCTAAGGTTGTTTCATATTTCCACTCATGCCACCATGAGAGACAAAGGTCATCAAGGTAAGGTTGTGAGCATCATCAGACTTACTATGGAGCAACATGGAAATAGAAAGGCACCTAGTATAAAATTAAATGGAGAACTAAATGCAATGAGTTGAGATATTATAGTACAATGATAAAAAGGAAACAAAGGAGCAACCAGAATCAAGATTGAGGTAGTAAGGAAACAATTAGACCCCATGTCCACTTTTCACTAAGATGGATGGATGCTTGTGCTTGGTACTAGTTGGCTATGTTGCTTAACACATTATATTATATGGATTCTACACATGTTTCTAGGATGAAATATGTGAAGGGGGATGGAATGCAATCTACCTAGGAAGGATAATTAATGTAAAGGAGGTACCTAGGGTGGTATTTAAATGGAATAATTAATGTAATGTGTCCATATTCATGGAATAATATGGGAGTGGTGTCACTTTTGGAAAGGATATCACCAATTGAGCTTGAAGAGAATGAATACCATTTTCAAGACAAATTGTTTTGCAAGATGGGAAAACTTCACATCCCCCAAAATAGACAGGTTCAACGTATGTGAGAAACTCATACTTTGAGAATTGTTAGACATTTTGGCATTGGAAAAACAATGACAAAATTATAAAGGTATGTTTATTAGCCAAATATGCAGGAGTGGGTTTCTAAGTTCATATGTAGTTGTGTGATATGTATTACTAGTAAACCCAACAACAAGAATCTTGGACTTTATATGCCTTTTCTCGTTCCCAGTAGAAGATGGGAAAGTATCTCTATGGAATTCATTGGAGGATTGTCAATGAAAAGGCAAGGACATGAATACTTATTCATTGTCATTGATAGATTCAACAAAAGGTGTGTGTTCATTCTATTCAAGAAGACCATTAAAGGTCATGAAGAAGTCGAATTATTCTTCGCAAATGTATGGGTGCGTTTTGGACTACCTACATCGATTGTATATGATTGAGACTCCATATTTTTGGGCACTTTTTGGACAACGTTTCGGGAAAGAATGGACACAAAACTAAATAATTCTACACTTTCCAACCCAAAATAGAAGTGGTGCAACTATTAAGAGGATACAATCAAAAGCATCCAAATAATTAGGATGAGTAGTTGATTTATATATAAAATGATTATAAAAGGGTAGTACATTCTTCCACCCAAAAGTCCCCTTTTGAAGTTTGTTTCAATTAATATTTTCCACCATCAAATTTTTATTTATGGCTAGCAATAGGAAAAACCACCAAAGATGCACAAGGAGAAAATCAAGTTGGTTCTTTATTAGTGTTAGAAAATTCATCGACAAGTACAAGAGCAATTGAATGAAGTAAAGCCAAGTATAAGCTTTGTCATAACCAACATTGAACAGAACATGAGTTCCAAGTTGGAGAACTTGTTCGGTTGTATCACAACAAGGAAATATTACAAGGAGAAACTAAGAAGTTAAAGCCATTGGGTATATAACTTTTGACATTGTTGAACAAGTCGGCAATAATTATTTTCCACTGAGTCTACTACCATATATGTGAATTATTTCAATAGTGATTGTAGAAAATTTGCACCTCTTTGAACCATCTATGTTGGACGAGGAGGAGGAAGAGAAAGTAATTTTGTCAATGGAGGATATCACACCAATTTATTTTGAGGAGGATTCGGTTTTGCAAGTGAAGGTTCAAATACATATTGATCCATAAACGATAGGCCTATGGATTGTCCATCTCATTAACATGAATGCTCTGCAGAATTAAAATAATTAATTATCTTCTTTGTGCATTGACCATTATGAATGAAGTGGCTTTGTGCAAATTTGCTTTCACGGATAGGTCCGCTTGCTATGGAAATCCAAGACCTATGCCAACTACAAAACCCAATGCACTCTAACATTGTATTTTACATGAGAATTATATTTTTAGATTTGGTTTCAAGCCTAGTTTGTTTGCTTGGAAAACCAACACCAATGCCAACAATTCAAGTCAAACTCTAATGTGTTAAAATAAACAATGTATTACATGTTCAAATATACACCATGCCAATTGGTCAATTATACATCTGTGGTATCAGATGAATGTATACTATGCTTTTCAAATGTGCATACACAACACTCATTCATCCATTCCTCTACTCGTTCACCTCATACAAATAATTAATTAATCATATAAACATATGACCACACATTTTGCTTCTATTGACTCAATGTATGGTTTGAACAGAGCTTCACAATGGTTGTAAGTGATCTCCATGCATTGAATTAAAAGTTTGGGCAACATTGAACAATGGGATATAGGGATGCACATAGTCCAAACAGTAGACCCCGACCAACAATCCAATGAAAGGTGTTTTTGAACTATGGGTCACCCAGCAATGCACTCAATGAGAAAACAAATTGTAGGGATGTTGTTTACACACCTAGCACATAATCAAATTATCCCAACAATGTGACAATTAGGAAATGGGGTTGTGGAATGTTTGTACAAACCACGTGATTCTAGCACCATGGAGGATGTCAATGCATGGTTGTACTTGATTAGAAATGCATATGAATAAAGAGTGTATAAACACTGATCTTTTACAATGATCTAATTAAAAGAGAGTAAAGTTGAGTGAGTTGTATGTAAGAAGGTAAAATGCACACACACACACAATATATATAGAGAGAGAGATGATGAGGGGAATGGCTAGACCTACATACTCGTATATATATATATGTCTAGCCATTCCCCTCATCCTCTCATTTTACTATATTTCTTTTCCATGCATCCGTCCCTTTTTCTCATTTTATTTTCCTCACATCCCCTCATTGCATATTTTTCTTCTTCTCTTGGAAATCCTCTTATCTCGTTGCTTTCTTCGTTTAACCTCCCCTCTTTATTGATTTTATACATAATATATCTCCCATTATATTAAAGTAATCCTTTGACTTTATGTTATTTTGTATTAAATACATTAAATCCTTTTACTTTAATTTATTTTATTATATTTTAAATACATTGAATCTCATGCATAATTATTATAATCCTTTTTGTTTCATTATTAATCTATAACAATCACCTTTTGTTCTTATTCTCTTTCCTTTGCCTCTGTTTATTTACGTTATTAAAAATCCTATTAAACCAAATTTATATCGTTCTCGTCACCCTCTATTGAATACCTACTATTATTACTTTATCCCTTTCATTATACTCTATCTTCCAATCTCCACAGATTTTTCATTCGTTTACTTTAATTCCTTATTATTTTTATTCATTTTTCATCTAATCTCAATTTATCATATTAACTCAGCGTTCATGAATACCTAATCTCAAACGGATAATTCTAATTCTTTAATGAATACCTAATATTAACGACTATATCTAATATTTTATTATTTTCTATTTGTTTATTCTCTCTCCCCTTTAACGGTTACTTACCAATCTTCCTCTTTATATAAAATCCTCAACACTCTTTTCCAACATAGTAGCTTCGTTTGTCTTTGATGATGGGCGGAGTGTCCACTCGAAACTTTGTGTTAGCACTGAAAGTCACACTTTGACTGCGAAAGTGTAGCTCAACACCCATCAATAGGTTTAAAGATAAGTTTTTTTATGA
Organism: Picea engelmannii; assembly: GCA_009831015.1. Lineage (NCBI taxonomy): Eukaryota > Viridiplantae > Streptophyta > Pinopsida > Pinales > Pinaceae > Picea > Picea engelmannii. The sequence continues at coordinate 79,965 of ML800107.1, forward strand.
TGATGTCAAATGGATCAAAACTCAATCAGAACAGTGAAATCACAGAAATTTCCAGAATAGATGTATCAACAAATGAGGTCTTGGCTAACTTAGATCAGAGTTTTGATGAGTAAAATGGATAGATAGAAGACTTAATGGGAAAATGAAAATGTCTACCACTCACATTAGGCAATACTAGCAGACGTCTGAGGAAAGTCTTTTGACATAAGAACTTCTTTAATCAAAAGATGAAACTCTGAAAAAATCATAGCAACATTACAACAAATCCTCCATTGCAATACAGATACAATAAATCAAATGAAAGCAAATCATAGTAAGATTGAGATAAGATAATGGAAAGAAACTAATTTCTATTAATAAAAAAGTCTCAAGTCTGATACACAAAATCCAGAGGATGGCTCTGTAATTCCACAACTTCAAAAAAGTATGAGTCTCATTACAATCCTTCCAACCTCCTCAATGATTTCTAATGACTCTCTTATATCCTAGGTTGTCAATGACAGCTTTACAATTCTAATTCCCCCTCTTGCATAGGATTCTAGACCTTGGAGATAGGTGGCAACAATCAAAGAGACAAGAATCCAACAAACTGCTAATTTTCAGGAAATTGTTGGAAGTCATTGATAAATTGTTTCCAACTCACTACATGAGGTATTTAATGGAGCTAAAACTTAGGTGTAGGTGTCCCTTAGCATCTAATTGATCTATGAGAAGTCGTTCGAACCCTCCTTGACAGGTGGCAACAGTCAAACAAGGCGAGTATCCAACAACTATGCAAAACATAGAGTTTGCAGCGCCACTTGCAACGCACTGGTGTTTTAATTATATCTCTCGAATGCCAAACTGGGTTAGGCTGAAATTTGGAAAGAAAGTCAATGACATTATCATTATCCTCCACAAAAAAATTCAGAAAAAACCCACATCACCGTTTTGGAGTTTTGATCAAATCTTTAGACGCATCTGCTATAGGAAATGAGTTCGCAGCACTTGTGAAAGTTCGCAGCGCTTGTGAAAGTTCACAACGCCAAGAGAAAAAAATTGGCCACACTCCTTTCCTTACCTCCAAACAAGATAAAAAATCTCATGGAGTACCTGATGGCTATGAGGTTGATGCTGGTAATTTCATATTTGCACTCAGATGCGTGCAAGCTGCCTAACCTCCAACCCTCATCCAAGACAGTTCGCAACACCAATCATCAATTCGCAACGCCACAAAGAGAAACAACCACTTGGCCCTTTCCAGACCTTAAAGAAAGGTGGAAAATTTCATAGAGTACCTGGTAACCTGGAGTTGAATGTTGATACCTTCATATTTGCACAGGGACGCCTACAAGTGGTCTAACCGCCAACTATCCTCAGCAACCAGTTCGCAGCGCCAAACCACAAACTGATTTGACATCATAAACGAGTAAAATAACAACTAGAGATACTTCACACAACTTATGGAACTGAAATTTCAAGGTGATGATGGTGATTAGAAGGATGTGATTGATGAAAACTAACACTCCTTATCATGATGACTAAAACTCGACCAAGGACACAACCACAAGATCCAAAGAAAAAGACTAAAATGACTTGTGATTCCCCCCAAAACTCTATGTGATAACATCTGGCTCCACAGGGGATGGCATGCTCCCTGTGAGATGCCAAGATCATGTAGTTCCAATGGCCTTATCCATGGGCTATGGAGTCATCTGTGCAACCAACCTCTGTAACACTGCCAAAATCTGCCACTTATTCAAGCAAACTAATAAACTTGTTGCAAACAAACCTCATACTACAAATTTAATCACACCGTGCAAGCTGAAGAAAAACAAAATGCTCGGGAAGCGAGATTATTTCCTATGTTATCCTACCTCTAACCAGATCTACAACTTGCTCAAGTAAATGCAAATTTCCACAGCAACCATTCAAATAACTTTGGGAATGAAAGAATCCCATCTCTTCCACTGATCAATAGATAATAATAGAAATATAATAGCAACAATATAGATTCCTTCAGAAAACCATACTCACCCACGAATGCTGGTGAAATAATGAAATCTGAAACCTTTAGAGAATCTAAAAAATATGGCTCCAATAAAACTGCAACTGGGTCCTCAAAACCATGATCAGAAACATGTTGATTTAGAAAAGACAATTGCTCATACATACATTCCCTTTTCTTGAAAATAGATAACCTTCTTGTTCTTGAGTAAGCAACTCTTGACCACTAAGAGTAACAGTTTCACTTTCAGAATATTGATTATATGATAATTGTATAGCAGGATTTAAAGTGTTCTGATTAAGATCAACTAAGAATATGAAATTATCTATATAATCATTCATTACTACATGCTTAAAATGATTAAGAAACTGATCATAAGCATGATATGTGTCCCAATCCATCAAAAAATATGAAAATACTGAAGAATTTGGTTTTGAATCTAAATCATACTCACAGTCCTCTTGTTGTTCATGTGCATGCAGATTTTCAAAGTATGTCTGATCTTGAATCCTATTGCAAGCCCGAATGTTCTCCTCGACTTCTTCTGCGTCCTCAAACAAGTATCTTAAAGATGAAGATTTCATTTCTCTCAAGAGAAGGACAAGATCTAGATGTTGAACCATTACATAGTACACCATGGCAGCAGTCTTGGAAGGTTGGATTTCCAATGGCATGCTATGATAAACACTGTAAAACCTCATGTTGAAGACAGCCAGAACTTCTTCCTCCCCTCTCCTCAAAGCATTAAAATCAGCCAAGTATTGATCAAGGGACTTGTTCTCACCCCAATACTTTAAAAAGGCATTGCATAGTTCGATCCAAGAACCAATAGAATCGACTCCCAAACCTTTAAACCACACAGCATCATCTCCAAACAAGGATTTGGAGAACAACCTCATGGTAACATCTTCATGTACTATCTCAAACTGATCAACAAAGTTCTCAAAGACTCTCAAATGCCTCTCAGTTGTAACATGATCCTCTCCGGAAAACCAAGAAAGATACTTGAAGAAGTCAAGAGGGTAAGGATGAAGATAAGATGGCAGCCTTAAAGGTTTAAACATCTTGTCTTTGATTCTAGTTTGAAAATATGTGGGCTGAAAATGAGGCTTAACAAACTGATGGCAAGGTTCAACAGTGATAGCAGAAGATGATAAGATTTGATAAGGAGATAAATCATATTTATCATCTTCAAGGTTATAGGGTTGAGCATGTTCAGGAAGGATTGAGATATAAACCTCGTTCTTCTCAATAGGATGAAGTGAGGATACAAGATCAACATCTACAACACAAGCAGTATGCAGATTTTCTTCTTCCAAGGATGGATATATAAAGGAAGGCTTGTGATCATGCGAATAGACAAAGCAAAGGATAACCCTCTTTATATGTAAAGGGAAAGAGAGAAATGAGTTGATAAAGAAAACAAGAGTTCATGGAGAAAACTCATGAACTGATTCCTGGTTTTTCCCTTCCGTATAGTCATCTTTCGGATAGCAGGATCCTTCCTCTAGTGGAGTCTTTGAATGTGGAGTCACTAGGTAGATGATTACAGTCAATTTTTGTGTCCCTCTCTTGTCTACCATCAAGAGCCAAATCTATGTCGTTCTCCCAAGGAAGCTTGCTTCACTCTTCGTTCCCTGACAACGATGACATATATGTTAGCACTGAAAGTCACACTTTGACTGCGAAAGTGTAAGCTCAACACCCATCAGTAAGTTTAAAGATAAGTTTTTTTATGATGATGTCAAATGGATCAAAACTCACTCAAAATAGTGAAATCACGGAAATTTCCAGAATAGATGTATCAACAAATGAGGTCTTGGCTAACTTAGATCAGGGTTTTGAAGAGTAAAATGGATATATATAATACTTAATGAGAAAATGAAAATGTCTACCACTCACATCATGCAATACTAGTAGATGTCCGAGGAAAGTCTTTTGACATAATAATTTCTTTAATAAAAAGATAAAACTCTGAAAAAACATAGCAACATTACAACAAATCTTCCATTGCAATACAGATACAATAAATCAAATGAATCTTTCAAATGATAGTAAATCATAGTAAGATTGATATAATATAATGGAAAGAAACTGATTTCTATTAATCAAAAAGTCTCAAGTCTGGTACACAAAATCCAGAGGATGGCTCTGTAATTCCACAACTTCAAAAAAGTATGAGTCTCATTACAATCCTTCCAACCTCCTTAATGATCTCCAATGTCTCTCTTATATCCTAGGTTGTCAATGACAGCTTTGCAATTCGAATTCCCCCTCTTGCATAGGATTCTATACCTTGGAGATAGGTGGCAACAGTCAAAGAGACAAGAATCCAACAAACTGCTAATTTTCAGGAAATTGTTGGAAGTCATTAATAAATTGTTTCTAACTCACTGCATGAGGTATTTAATGGAGCTAAAACTTAGGTGTAGGTGTCCCTTAACATCTAATTGATCTCTAAGAAGTCGTTCGAGCCCTCCTTGACAGGTGGAAACAGTCAAACAAGGCGAATATCCAACAACTAAGCAAAACAGAGAGTTTGCAGTGCACTGGTGTTTTAATTATATCTCTCGAAGGCCAAACTGGGTTAGGCTGAAATTTAGACAGAAAGTCAATGCCATTATCATTATCCTCCAAAATAAAATTAAGAAAACCCCACATCATTGTTTTCGAGTTATGATCAAATCTTTAGATGTGTCTGCTACAAGAAATGACTTCGCAACGAAGTTCGTAGCACCTGTGACAGTTCGCAGTCCCAAGAGAAAACAAGCGGCCACACTCCTTTCCTGACCTCCAAACAAGATAAAAAAATATCATGGAGTACCTGATGGCTATGAGGTTGATGCTGGTAATTTCATATTTGCACTCAGATTCCTGAAAGCTTCCTAACCTCCAACCCTCATCCAAGACAGTGCGCAACGCCAATCATCAGTTCGCAGCACCACAAAGAGAAATAACCACTCAGCACTTTCTAGACCTTAAAGCAGGGTGGAAAATTTCATAGAGTACCTGGTAACCTGGAGATGAATGTTGATACCTTCAGATTTGCACAGGGACACCTACAACTGGTTTAACCGCCAACTATCCTCTGCAACCAGTTCGTAGCGCCAAACCACAAATTGATTTGATAGCATGAACAGGTAAAATAACAGCTAGAGATAATTCACACAACTTATGGAACTGAAGTTTCAAGGTGATGATGGTGATTAGAAGGATGTCATTGATGAAAACTAACACTCCTTATCATGATGACTAAAACTCGACGAAGGACACAACCACAAGATCCAAAGAAAAAAACTAAAATGACTTTTGATTCCCCACACAACTCTATGTGATAACACTTTGGATGTTTCAAAAACCCCATACACAATTCTTATCCAGAAAGTTCACTACTAAACATATATATAATAACATTCACACAATCATTTAAACACTAGAATTTACCCTAGAAACCCAAGTGGGAAAACCAACATTTGATAGTTTCTATTCATGCTTAGGAATTGTCACAAATGGGAACTATACACTCTCAATCAGAGATTTCATGTGTTCTTACTTGCTAGCAGTGTTTGCATATTGTTTTGGCTCAAAGATAATATTTTCTCCTTGTGTATAGGCTTAAAATCCTCTTCATCCTTCGATCTTTGAGAAATTTTCTTCTTTCCAATTCAACATTCTTTTGCTACCATGGACTTGTTTCTAAGATGTATTTTTTTTACCTTTCTTGAGTTTTGTTTTCCTCAAACGAGGCATCCTCTACTATAGAGTTGCTTTTGAATGCCAACCATCAAATGACTCATTTAATCTTCATATGGCCTTTGGCCTTTGGACTATTGACTTCAAACTTTTCCAAGAATTACCCTTTTTACAAAGATTGGCGGAGGAATTATTTTGGATCACACCTCTCCATTCACAATATTTTGGTCCCCATAAGCTTCAACTCTCTATTTCCTAGTAGCCTTGCAGAAATTCCATTCAAGATTGAAGAAATATCTTTGTAGAATATTTCCTTGAGAAATTGTTGCTGGTCTGCAAATGTGGAAATATATATTTTCTCCCTTAATATTGAATCTCCAAACTTATCTCTTGGATGTGCAATTCCTAGGATGAAGTTTTGGATGAGACCTTCAACACTAGGCTTCCCAATTTGTTCGACAACATAGGTATTCCAATAGAGGATGATCACCTTCAGTAACCACTCACACAACCAGATCAAATATCAACACACCAATGTTTTGACGTGGTAAAACCCCTATAGGGAAATATCCACAGCCCCAGCCAACATCGCCACTTGGATCAATTTATTAATGAAAAAAAATATTACAGAGAGATTTACAAGAGATTTTCTCACAATCGATTATCGACAAATGATGCTCCATGCTCTTTAAATAGATATCTTGGACCAATCGAGTGTTAAGCCACAGATCAATATATCCATTAAGGTAGAGGAGAATATGAACCATCGAATCACTCTATGTTAGGAACATATCGTAACCGTCGGATTACCTAACTACAAATGCATACTAATGCTTACTAAAGAAACACACTTTTACCTAACGACACATTAGACTAAGTTGATCTTAACTAACTCCTAGGTGTCTAAATATCCTAACATCCCCCCTTAAGAACAACTTGGGATAGGACTGAAGGATTTACAAAGGTGACACAATAGGAGAAGGAAGGAGGCATTAGAACCTATCCCCCTTAACGACAACTTCATGAACTCCTAACATAGATCAAAGTTTGGAAAACTTCACTTTTGTAAGAGACTTTGTGAATATGTCAGCAACTTGATCTTTTGTAGGTAAAAATGACACTTCAATAACTCGATCATGAATTAGTTTTCTGATGAAGTGCATGTGAAGCTCCATGTGTTTGTTGCACCAATGTTGAACTAAATATTTGGTGAGCTTGATGGCACTCTAATTATCACACCAGAGGGTGGTCGGATGATGCTGTTGGAATCCAAGCTATAAAAGGATCTGTCAAAGCCACAACGCTTATTTTCTTGCGTTAACCACTACTCGGTACTATGCTTCTGTTGAAGAAATAGCAATATCTTGTTGTTTCTTATGGGCCCAAGTGACAGGTCCTGAGTCAAGGCTGAAACCATAACATGTAGTAGAATTTTGATCATTAGGGTCACCGACCCAATACAAAGAAATGAGACCAACCAATAAAGGAGTCCCCCTGAGTTGTAATGTATTCCGAAGTGAACTGTACCCCGTACATACTGAAGTATCCTTTTAGTTCCTTTCCAATGGATTTCATGGGGAGTTTGCATATACCAGGAAACAAGACCAACAACAAAGGAAAGATCAGTATGGGTACGAGTCAAGTGTAAGAGGCTATAAACTAACTGACGGTACAAAGTGGCATCAACTTCAGGATAAGCGTAGGTGGCAATAAGTTTGACTCCATACTAGAAGGGAGAGGAGCCAGTTTTGGATATTCCATGTGAAAGTGAGGAAGAAGGTCACAAGCATACTTAGAATGGAAAAGAAGAATTCCTTCGTTGGTTTGCAAAACTTGGAGGCCAAGGAAATAGTGTAAATGGATGAAGTCGATCATTTCAAATTTCTTCTTAAGGCTAGTTTTCACATGGTTTAAAAGTTTTGGGTCACTACCAGTGAGGATAAGGTCATCAACATAAAGAATAAGTATTGTGATATTGCTTCCTATTTTCTTGGTATAGACATTAGGGTCAGAATAACATCTAGAAAAGTTGGTATCAAGAAGACAGTTTTCCATTTTGGCATACCAAGCTCAAGGAGCTTTCTTAAGACCATAAAGATATTTCTTAAGGCGACAAATAGGGTTGGAGTCATTCTTGTTAGAAAAATAGGATCGTGGAGAAATAAAATAATATAAAATGCGGAAATAAAACACAAAAGATACACAATACAATAGAGACACATATATACGTGGTTCACCTAGTGTGGGCTATGTCCACTAGAGAAATTGTCATGTCCTTCTTTTTTATTATCCAACAAAATGAAGGGATACAACCTACAACTCAACCGTTGTAACTTCCTCTTCTATCTCTCGCGGTATCTTCTCTCAGAATACAACATTCACCATAATACACAGTCACAATACAATTCCCTCATAAGAGAGGTTTTCCTTCCAGGGAAAAACCCTAAAATAACTTCTACTGTCAGATATGCGACCTTTTAATGAACGGTCCATATTGACTACGAATTTATAATATTTTACAAGGCAATTTTTCCCAATATTTCACTTTGGGTTCGTTGCCCCCGAATCCCTTGCCAGGGGGAGGCTAGACCCCCTTGGCGACAGTTGCTAGGGGGGGAAATCCCCCCCACACACCCCCCCATTAGGGAATGGGGTCCAAGCGCGGTTGAAAGTAACATCTGAATCAGGAAGATAATCAAGCGCCACAACCAACAATCTCCCACTATGATCGACCTTGGACTTGGAAAATTTCTCATCTTCACCTTCATGCTTGAAGGCCAATTGAAATTGAGCAGGAACTCAGTTTCTCCCTAGTTACTCCCTTTGTTAACATGTTTGCATCATTCTAGCTAGTATGCATATTTTCCAACTTCAAATGTCCATCTTCCAAGACGGATCGTATGAAATGGTACATGAGTTGTATATGCTTAGTCTTTGAATGGAAGGCTGAGTTATTTTCAAGATGAATGGAACTCTCACTGTCATAGTCCAACCTTTTGTTCTCCTGCTTCTTTCCCAGTTCCTCCATAAACCTCTATAACCAAATCATTTCTTTACTAGCCTCTGTAGCAACAACATACTTTGCTTCTGTTGTTGAAAGTGCAATAATATTTTGTAGTTTTTAAATCCAACTTATTGTTGTTCCACCTACAGTAAAAACATACCCTGTGGTGATCCTCCTACTATCTTTATCACCTGCCATATCTGAATCAACATATCCCAGTAGAACAGTGTCTGAACCTCCAAAAGATAATGCATGAGTAGAAGTACCCTTCAAATACCTGAGAATCCACTTTATTGCCTCTCAATGTTCTTTACCTAGATTTTTCATATACCTATTCACAACTCCCACTGCATGTGCAATATCTGGTCTTGTGCAAACCATCGCATACATCAAGCTGCCAATTGTTGATGAATAAGGGACCCTGGACATGTATTCTATCTCCTCTTGTCTCTTGGGACACATTTTCTTGGTTAATTTGAAATGGTTGTTCAAAGGTGTACTAACTGGTTTTGCATTATGCATTATAAACCTCTCCAACACCTTCTCTGTGTACTCAACCTGAGACAATGTCAATTTGCGATTTTTTGTGTCTCTTGTTATTCTCATACCAAGGATTTTCTTTGCAACACCCAAATCCTTCATCGTGAATGAATTAGCTAATTTCTTCTTGAGCACATTTATATCCTGCATATTAGACCCTACAACAAGCATGTCATCTACATACAATAGCAAGATAATATAGCTTCCATTTTCTAGCCTTTTAAAATAAATACAGTGATCGAAATGACATCTATTATAACCTTGTTATTTCATAAACATGTCAAACTTCAAATACCATTGCCTTGGAGCTTGATTTATGTCATACAAGATCTTCTTCAACATGCATACCAAATTCTCCTTCCCTTTGACCTCATACCCCTATGGTTGTTGCATATAAATGATTAGAATCTGGACCAGGGATCAAAATTTAGCCCAAAAATGAAAGTGTTCAGAATTGCCTCAAAATGAACAGGTGCATAGCCCTCATTGTTACAAACCCAACGCACTTCGAACGGGGTCAAACGGACATCGGATGAGTGAGATATCGCGATCTGTTCGAATTGCCAAACAGGCCAAAAAAATGTTGACTGTACAGTTCGTACATGATGATGTGGCAGGTGTACGACATGACACGTGGAAATGCTGACGTGGTAGAGATGACGTGGCAAGTTTCAATTTGACAGATGTGGGCGAATGATATTGCGACACGTGGCATCATTTTGGCAAATGGTATGGTGCCATGTGGCCCAGGCATGGGCTGCCACGTGGCACCCTGTTATTGGTTTGGGTGTTTGGTAAATTTTGTGGAGTCTGTGGGGATCGAACACCGGACCTCCCCCCATGGTGCAATGCTTTGAGAAAGTCCGAACAACCAATGCGCCACAATATTAATTCTTAACATTATTCCTTTGATATTGTATTTAAATTAATACAATGGTGGTGTTTAAAAATTAAATATGGAGTTTGTGGGGTTTCAACCCCGGACCTCCACATACGTAAACGTTTTGGCAAAGGCCGTCCAACTAGCGCGCCATAGTTTATAACTTAATTATCATATGTTTTCGCTTTTATTTAAAAGGTATCTATGGTAAGTTTGGCGTGGGGTTAGGGCTTAGCCCCAGCCCCCGATTTCTTTGTCCTACCATATGACTATACCTTCTAGAGTTGCATGGGAATTCTTCAAACGGTTAAACCATCCGTCCGCCACTTGTCACACTTGCATGCGCCCGTGGCATTGGAGCCCCTTTTTGCACGTTAAGACTTGGTCACATGGCCATGCGCCCAACAACTTTGCGGTTAGGGGCCTAGGTTCCCTAACCGTTCTACAGTTGCACGCATGTTGCGGTTGTGTGCCCGGTGCTAGGTTTTAGCATGGAAATGAGCGCAGAGGCTAGGTTGAACGCACAGAGGTGCATTTTGGCGAACCAGAGACAACAAGCTTGAAGGAGGAAAATGGCAGGAGGCCTAACTTCTTCATTTTTTGGCCAAATGAGGTGCCGAAAAAGCCCAGCTAGGTGTTTTTGGATGTTCTGAATCCATTGGCACTATTTTCAAAGGCATTTGAAGACTTCTTTTGCAGGTTTTTTCACCATTGAAGTTTCAGAGAGCTCCAGGGAGCTTGAAGCCCCCATTGATGGAGGCCATGCTCAGATGAGCCCAAGTCTGTTTTTTGTGACTGAATAGTCAGTTTTGACTAATTGTTATGCTCTGAACACATTGGGATAGGTTTCAGATCCATTTGAGGACTTTTACAGGTCTTTTTGCCACAAGGAAGCTCAGGGAAGCTCAAGGCCACATGTAGAAGAGGTCATGCCCGGATGAGCCATGATCCGTTTTCAGAGTTCTATTAGTCATTTTTGGGGTTTTTGTGTATTCTGAACCCTTTGGTACAGTCAGTAAATCCATTGGAGTTGAGCAGCAGCTTGTAAAATAATCTTTGACAAACTAATCCCAGAGAGCCTAGTCCATTAATGGAGGCTCAAGGAGATGTAGCCCAGTTGGGGTGAACTCCTTTATCATCTTGTTATTGTTGTGAGTTTTGCTGGTTTATTTGTTGCAAGTTATGTTTATTGTGTATTTGTTTAAAACACGTATTTAAATTTTTAAAGACCTCACACATAAACATTTAAAAGAAGCATGAACTTGACACATAAAACCTCTTGCATAACTAAGACATTGAGCAAGGTCCTGAAAAGTTTATTTTAATGGAATAGAGGGTGCTTACATAGCATAACAAGTCAGCCCCCTATTTTCAGATCAGGTGGTATCAGAGCATAGTTTT
>ML800107.1:93238-136508 GCA_009831015.1 Picea engelmannii
CCAAAGAACAGTGGTTGAGGGACATAGCCAGTTACAATGCAAGGCATGTCAAGGTATCCAGGTGATTGTCAAAAAGACTTTTCAAGTAAAATCAATTGATAGAACTTGGAAGCAGAAGAGTATTGAAGCTCATGCAGATAATCATCAGCTTTTGTGGGTCCAAAATCGTTTCAGTGGGAAGGTGTGATCATAATCTGGACCAAGGGTCAAAATTTAGCCCAAAAATGAAAGTGTTCGGAATCGCCTCAAAACGAACAGGTGCTTACCCTCGTCGTTACGAACCCAACTCACTTTGAATGGGGTCAAACAGACATCGGATGAGTGAGATATCGCGATCTGTTTGAATTGCCAAATAGGCAAAAAAAAATGCTGACTGTACAGTCCGTACATGATGACATGGCAGGTGTACGACATGACACGTGGCAATGTTGATGTGGCAAGTTTCAATCTGACAGATGTGGGTGAATGATATTACGACACGTGGCATCATTTTGGCAAATGCTATGGTGCCACGTGGCACCCTGTTATTGGTTTGGGTGTTTGGTAAAATTTTGTGGAGTCCATGGGGATCGAACCCCAGACCTCCCCTCATGGTGCAATGCTTTGACAAAGTTCGAACAACCAATGCGCCACACTATTAATTCTTAACAATATTCCTTTGATATTGTATTTAAATTAATACAATGGTGGTGCTTAAAAATTAAATATGGAGTCTGTGGGGTTTGAACCCTGGACCTCCACATATGGAAACGTTTTCGCAAAGGCCTCCCAACCAGCGCGCCATAGTTTATTACTTAATTATCATATGTTTTTGCTTTTATTTAAAAGGTATCTATGGTAAGTTTGGCGCGGGGTTAGGGCTGGGGACCCCAACCCCCAATTTCTTTGTGCTACTATATGACTATACCTCCTGGAGTTGCGCGGGAATTATTCAAACGGTTAAACCATCCATCCGCCACTTGTCACACTTGCATGCGCCCGTGGCATTGGAGCCCCTTTTTGCACGTTAAGACTTGGTCACATGGCCATGCGCCCAATGACTTTGTGGTTAGGGGCCTAGGTTCCCTAACCGTTCTACAGTTGCGCGTGTATTGCAGTTGTGTGTCCAGTGGTAGGTTTTAGCACGGAAATGAGCACAGAGGCTAGGTTGGACGCACAAAGATGCATTTTGGCGAACCAGAGACAACAAGCTTGAAGGAGGAAAATGGCAGGAGGCCTAACTTCTTCATTTTTTGGCCAAATGAGGTGCCGAAAAAGCCTAGCTAGGAGTTTTTGGATGTTCTGAATCCATTGGAATTGTTTTCAAAGGCATTTGAAGACTTATTTTGTAGGTTTTTCCACCATTGAAGTTTCAGAGAGCTCCAGGGAGCTTGAAGCCCCCATTGATGGAGGCCATGCTCAGATGAGCCCAAGTCTGTTTTATGTGACTGAATAGTCATTTTTGACTAATTGTTGTGCTCTTAAAACATTGGGATAGGTTTCAGATCCATTTGAGGACTTTTACAGGTCTTTTTTCCACAAGGAAGCTCAGGGAAGCTCAAGGCCACATGTAGAAGAGGTCATGCCCGGATGAGCCATGATCCGTTTTCAAAGTTCTATTAGTCATTTTGGGGGTTTTTATGTATTATGAACCCAATGGTACAGTCAGTAAATCCATTGGAGTTGAGAAGCATCTTGTAAAATAATATTTGACAAACTAATCCCATACCTAGTCCATTGATGGAGGCTCAAGGAGATGTACCCCAGTTGGGGGTGAACTCCTTTATCATCTTTTTATTGTTGTAAGTTTTGTTGGTTTATTTGCTGCAAGTTATGTTTATTGTGTATTTGTTTAAAACAAATATTTAAATTTTTAAAGACCTCACACATAAACATTTAAAAGAAGCATGAACTTGACACATAAAACCTCTTGCATAACTAAGACATTGAGCAAGGTCCTGAAAAGTTTATTTTAATGGAATAGAGGGTGATTGCATAACATAACAAGTCAGACCCCTATTTTCATATCAATAAATCTCTTCCTCTAGATCCTCATGGAGAAACAGTGTTTTTACATCTAACTGTTCAAGATGCAAATCTTCTATTGCCAAAAGACTTAAAATAGTCCTAATTGAAGTCATCTTAACAACAAGAGAAAAAATTTCATCAAAATCTATACCTTTCTTTTGTGCAAACCCCTTTACAAAAAGTCTATCCTTGTACCGCTTTTTTCCTCCATATTCTTCCTTCAACTTGTAAACCCATTTATTCTGCAATGCTCTTTTTCCTATAGGTAACTGAACCAAGTCCCAAGTCTAGTTATTTACCAAGGAATCCATTTCCTCGTTCATTCCTTTCTCCCACTTTCTTTTAGTGTCTTCCTGCATGGCCTCTTCATAACTTTTTGGTTCACAAGAATCAGTCAACAATAAATAGTACAATGAAGGAGAGTATCGTTCAAGGGGTCTACTTAACCTAGTAGATCTTCTAACAACACTTGCAAGAGTTTGAGGTACATGTTTCTCCTGTTGTTGTACATTTTGATTTTCTGGTACCTTTGGAATTTCTTTTTTAGTGATCTCATCAAGCACTATGTATTCTGGTTTTTCTTTTTCATGTTTCTTTCCCTGCAACTGATCTATGTACATGACCTTCTCATTGAATATGACATCTCTACTCCTAATTATTTTTCAATTTTCATAATCCCATAAGCGATAACCAAAATAATTAACACCATATCCAATAAATGTACACTTCTTAGATTTTTCCTTGAGCTTTGTTCGATTTTCTTTATCAATATGGACAAACGCTTCACAACCGAAAGTCTTCAAAAAAAAATAGTTTACCTTTTTACCTGTCCATTCCTCCTCTGGAATTCCACCATACAAAGAGATTAAAGGTCCTATTTTTATTAAGTAAACAACAATATCTACAGCATCTGCCCATAACTGTAAGGGAAACCCAACATGCAATCTCATACTCCTTGCATGCTCCATGATTTCCATGTGCATCCTTTCTGACACACCATTTTCTTGTGGTGTTCCAGGAAATGTTTTCTCTCTACGAATCCCATGGTATGAATAATAATCATCAAACTCCTTGCTGCAATATTCACCTCCATTTTCTTATCTGAGAAACTTCAACCTTTTTCCTGTCTCATTCTCAGCCAAATCTTTCCATTTCTTAAAAGTATCAAAAACATCATTTTTTTGTCGAATGCAATAAACCCAAGTTTTTCTAGTTGCATCATCAATAAAAGTAAAATAATAACGAGAACCACAAAGATATGATACCTGATATGGTACCCATACATATGTATGCACAAGCTCTAACCTTTCACTCTTCTTTTCTTTTCCGACTATGAGAAATATGACTCTCTTATGTTTTCCATAAACACAATGCTCACAGAAATCCAAATCAATTTGTTTAAGATCTAGCAAAAAAATTCTTTTGTGAAGTATCTAGATCCCCTTCTCACTCATGTGTCCAAGCCTATGATGCCACAGTGTTGTATCCACTCTTGTAGAAGCTAAAGATATAGAATAATCAGTATTACCAGTACATAAATACAATGTACCTACCTTCTCTCATTTTGTTGTCACCAGTGATCCTTTGGTGACCTTCCACGTCTTATCTATAAATATAGATATAAAACCTTCACTTTCCAACTGCCCTATTGAAATTATATTTTTCCTTAGATCTGGTACATGTATTACCTCTTTCAATAACCATTGGTTTCCATTCTTTTTCTTTATTTGTACCTTACTCGTTCCAACAATTTTGTATGGTGCATCATCACATAAATGAACCTGTCCAAAATCACCTTGAACATAATCTAGAAAATGTTTCCTATGGGGTGTGGCATGAAATGAGGCCCCTGAATCTACTACACAAGACTCATAAATATTATCTACAGAAAGAATCAAAGCATCTTGTAACACATCACCTATTACATTTTCTTTCTGATTTTTCTCTTGTTGTCCATCTCTTTGTTTCTTTGGAGCTCTGCAGTCTTTCTTTAAATGTACTTTCTTACCACAATTCCAACACTCTATTATTCCCAGTCTGGATTTGGATTTTCCCTTCCTAGAATTCTCGCAGTTCCCTGAGACCTTTCCTCTATCCTTTTGTCTTCACATGTTCTCCATGTTTAACGCATTACCTGATGTCTCACATGTGTTTTTCCGTCGCATTTCCTTGCTAAGGATAACACCAAAAACATCATCAAATTTTGGAGTGTTTGAATCGGAGACAGAGTTACTTACAACCATGACCAAGCCATTCCATATTTATGGTAATGAGCATAGGATTAAAAGAGCCCTGACCTTGTCATCAAAGTCCACTTTTATAGAACTTAGTTGATTAGTAACCGTATTAAATTCATTTAAATGATCTTCAACAGACCCACCTTCTGACATCTTCATATTAAATAATATCTTCATTAGAAATACCTTATTGGACACCGAGGGTTTTTCATACAGTTTATCCAATGCATCCATCAACTCCTTCGTTGTCTTTTCTTTTGAAATATTGAAAGCCATTGATGTTGTCAGGCTTAGCCCTATCATTCCTAGTGCCTTTCTGTCAAGAACCTCCCATTCTTTTTCCTTCATGGTCGTCGGCTTCTTTGCTAGTAGGAATAGATCCTTCTGATATAAATAATCTTCCATCTGCATCTTCCAATACTGGTAGTTTTGGCCATTAAATTTCTCGACCCTAAACTTTCCATCTTCCGCCATTTCTCCCACTCGAACCAGGAATCCTCTTTTCCTGCGAGTTACCTTTCGCTCTGATACCAATTTCTAGAAAAATAGGATCGCAGAGCAATAAAATAAAACAAATGTGGAAATAAAACACAGAAGATACACAATACAATAGAGACACATATATACATGGTTCACCCAGTGTGGGCTACATCCACCAGAGAAATTGTCAGGTCCTTCCTTTTATTATCCAACAAAATGAAGGGATACAACCTACAACTCAACCACTATAACTTCCTCTTCTATCTCTCGCAGTCTCTTCTCTCAGAATACAACATTCACCATAATACACAATCGCAATACAATTCCCTCTTAAGAGAGGGTTTCCCTATAGGGAAAAAAACCCTAAAATAACTTCTACCATCAGATCTGAGAACTTATAATGAACGGTCCAGATTGACTAGAATTTGCAATATTTTACAAGGAAAATTTTCCCAATATTTGGCTTCAGGGGAGTTGCCCCCAAATCCCCCACTAGCGGGGGGATGTCGCCCCCCTGGACCCCCCTGGCGACAGTTGTGGGGTGGGAAATCCCCCCACACCCCCCTTTAGGGAATGGGGTCCAAGCACGGCTAAAACAAACATTTGAATCAAGAAGATAATCAGGCTCCACAACCAACAATTTTGGACATAGCTAGGAGGTTGTTCCATATAGATTTTTTCTTGCGAATCCCCATGCAAGATGATGAATTTGACATCCATTTTATGGAACTCCCATTTATGTGAGGCTGAAAGGACTAGAAAAAAACGGATGGAATTGATTTTGGCTATAGGGGAAAAGGTTTCATTATAGTCAATGCCTTCAACTTGGGAGAATCCTTTGGAAATTAACTGATCCTTGTGTCTTTCAACACTTCCATCTGATGCATACTTAGTTTTTTAGACCCATTTACATTTGGCAAGTTTTCTTCCTTTCGGAAGAGGTAGAATATCCCAAGTATCATTTTCCATTAATGAATTATACTTGTTATCACACAAGTTGTAGGTAGGGAAAAGCCCAACCCAACCACCAATTGGTGACAACTTAGAGAGAACCTACCCATTGTCACCTTAGGAAGTTGTTCCCGTCACTTTAGAGGTGAGGTAGTCACCTCAAGTGGGGAATCTTGGTGACCCTAGGGGGGATTGAGACGGAAAATGAAATTTTTGAATGGATTCCCCTAAAATTCAAGTTTCTAGATGGTAAAGGGAACTTGGTAATGAATCTTGAGGGTTGATTGAGGTTGCCAATGCTTTGAGTGACCTACCAAGGGAATATACCTGGCCGAGACACAAGGAAAACCAAGAATACAATGAAATATGTTAAGTGGACAAGCAAGTTAATATTTTTGTCCCTAATTGCAAAAACGATCAGTGATATATATCAGCATATAAAAGATAATAAGGTATGCAAAATAAGTGTTAAAAGTCTAGTTGAATAAGCAAGAGACAAGATAGTAAAGACTAGTTCAAATCAAGAATGAAAGAGAAAGACTTTAGCACAAAAGCAAGGTTGTCAAAAAAAGTTTATTCCAGTGATATTTATTAGCCTTATGGATATAGAAAACCAAGCTTTATAACCAAAAATTTAGCCAATGAAAATCACCCTAAATTAGCCTAAAAAGTGCAGTAGGGTTAGTAGTTTGTTAGGGCAAAGTTATAGCCAATTTCTAGGGTTAGTTTAGGAGTTATCTAGGGTTAGAGGGTTAGAATTCTACAGCCCTAATGGCTGTAGGTTAGTTTTATTACAGCGGAAAGTTTTAGTGGGTGAAAGAGGACGCCTCAATGAGGCAATATAGCCTAGGTCTCAAGGAATAATATCCAAGTGAGAGAACTTCAAAACCTCAACTTTTCACGTTTACCAATGCAACATTTTATTTCTTCAATGCAATGACTAGTGCCTTTGATTAGTGGGTTAATGGGGTCAAAATAAAGAGCTAGGGATACTACCACCTTGGGGGTATAAATCCTCTTATTCTCCTAGGCAAGTAACCTAGCTAGGGTTTAAACTAAGGAGTGTATATCGTTATACTTCCTTGGAAAACCCTTGCAAACAATAATTCTATGCTTAAAATTATGGTGAAGCTAAAGTAGGGGTGTATGCACATATACTTCCTACTTAGCCTTAGAAAAAATCAACCTTAATATTGAATTACAAATGATAGCAACAAGTGAAATGTCTTACCAATCCAAATAGTAACAAGATAAACCATAGCATGCCAAGATAAACCACCACAATAGCTATAAAATACCTCCAAGAGCTAGCGCATCATCATCATGAAGTCGATAACCAAAGAAAGCACCATACCATAACACAAGAGAACAAAAAGCTTCAAGGTAGCGAAAATTTTAGTCCTTATCTCTTCACAATGGGAGAGTTATGATTCAAAATGAGATTTCATGATCTCTATTTATACAAAATGTCTATCACATAGTTTGTCCACTTAGCAAGGGTAAAGCATAAGATAAGGGGTCCACAACCCTTATCTTACCCCTTGCATCAAAATAATATTGAACAATTCATCTTAAAATTCACTTTTACACAAAAGAAACCCTAGAATAAGGTGACGTCACCCCTTTAGGGGATGTTTTGGCACTTTTGAAGAAGTCGTTGGGGTAGTAGATGCATGGTTAGGCCTCCAAAGACCACTTGTCACTCATCCAAGTCCTCTTTTAATGGTCTTCAAGCCTCCCTCCTTCAAAACGTGCCATATTTCATCAAACAACACCTTCACCACCAAACCCTATCCCTCTAGGTGATGTCAAGCCTCCATAAGTGATGTTTTGCATCTGCTAGGCAAAGTGTTTGGCATGTGAGGTCTAGGTCATGTAATCCATGATGTCTTCTAGGCCTCCAAAGGAAATTCATCGTGATCCGGCATTTGGACCCTTGGAATCCAACCTGTGGGCTTCAACCCCATGGAATCCCAATCTATGCTTGCTCCTCCAAATTGTCCACCAACAAGGTCCTGCAAAACAAAAGGGTATGCCCTCCAAAGATCTCAAGTCAAAAATATCATGACAAGTGTAAACCACGTCTAATAAGCAAGGCACCTAAACATGTGCATCAAACTACCTCATCAAATTAAACAAATGCTTAAAACCCTATACAATTGACCAAGTTTAAGTATGGGAGGGGTGTCATAGGAGTCATATTGGGTAAACCAAATCCCTCAAGTAGGGTGTTATCACTCTGTAATTTTCCTTGGCTGTGAAAGTAAAACCCAGAGGTAACCACAAACCAACTTGCAGATTGGAAGCTAGCCCTTCCAACCCAGAGAGGGCTCTCTCTGATAACTCATCAATAGAAAAGACTAGTTATTTAATAAGCCAATGGCTAGATCTTCAATTGAGTGAGGTTTTCAAAATATGGTGGTAGGGTTAAGTGAAACACCCATTGAACATGGAGTCAAAGGTTGAATCTCAATAAAAATTATCAATTATTGATCGTAGAACAATCTAGGAAACAGAGGCAAGGTAGACAACACTTTCTTGGTTAATAATTTTGTTGTAGCATGGCAGAAGATATGAGAAAGAACAACCCATTACATTAGAGCAGCTAACATGGATGAATTCCAATGCAATTGTAGAAGAAAAAGGGTGAAATATTTAATAGTTGCAACTCAGAGCACATAGGTGAATTGTGAATAATTTGTTTCAATTAAATAATGAAGATTGAAATTTAAAATGGTGTACGAAGAATAAGGTAAACATTCTCAAGAAAGAACGCATACCAAGAAGCATTGCCACATGAATCTCTTATAAGAAAATTTTGTACTCTTGCACTGATAATTTTATAAAACTCAGAAAATATTACATGCACAAGCAGTCTTCTCTCTTCAGCCTAATTCCAACCCCTTCACCCTTCTCTCTTTCATCATATATAGAGTAATATTACATTATAGCTTAACAGGGTCGAAATCCTTAGGTTTTCCAAGTTTAGAAAGGAGTTATAACAAAATAATAACCACTTTCAAACTAATTCCTATTTTTCGGGGATTTAGTTTCATAGTCTTTCAATACATTCAAAATATAATCAAACTTATGAGTTCAATGAAAAAAAAGGTGGTCTTCCATCTCATTGTGATGAATTTGTACGAACCCTCCAGTTGGGAGTTGAATGGGCCCTATCTCCTGCTGACTGTACCATTTCGCAGCAAATCTGGTCAATTTGTTGCAAAATTTCTTGTAGCTTCTTATTTGACTTTTCTCCCAAATGGAGAACTGGGTTAGGCTGATTTTTTGTCATAACGTTAATGACACTATGATTCCTCTCCAAAAAAATTGGGCAAAACCCAGTTCGTCATTTTAAAGATATGATGAAAATAAAATTTCACAGCAACTAATTTGTTGCAAAACTGCTGCTACAGGATATTTCGCAGCGAATTGTATTTCGCAGCGAAATCTCTGTTTTCTTACCATCATCTTGCTCTTTTTCAAGGCTCCTTGAATGCAAACGATATCAAATGCCAATGGTTCAAAGAAGTAAACACTTAAGTGCATAGATTACTCCTCAATGTTTAAGCACTTGTGTGTTTGTATTTTGATGGCATTTGGGTGTCAATTGTGCAAACTTGCCTTCTTAAATTTTAACTCCATTGTTCACAATGTCATATGCCTAAAATCAATCTATGGAAAGATTGAACATATCATTTGGCCTGCATATAACCTGAGCACAAGAAACCTAATTTTATTTTGGCCGAGATTTCAATTTTTTCACAAAATTTGACATGTGATAACATTCGCTCCAATGGGGATGCTATCCTCCCTGTGAGGTAGCAAAGAACCCGATGAACTGTGCCTATCCACTGGGTTGCTTCCAACCTATTCCAATCCTTGTCCCAAACTGAAAACTAAATCTATACAATGTTGCAAAACTCACTGCAATTCAATGTTGAAAACTGTTGAAAATGATGTTGATTTGGACAACTTATGTAACATCCCTAGCCACCAACAAGTCGGGCCATGCCACTACTCAGATGCTTTACTTAGCTCTGATACCATATTGTAACATCCCCGACCACCCATGGCCGGGCCATGCTACGCCAGAGAACATTTTGGTTCTCTCACTGCGAAACATACTGTGACATACCTAGCAACCAACTATACTATGCCACATAAAATTTTCTAACTGCATGCATTTAAAACATACACACACGACACTCTTGTGGAAGCCTTATATATAAAATGTAAACATACAAATACATATGTAAATGCATGAATCCATACTGAATAACAGTAAACGCATACATGCAGCAGATACAGGAAATACCCATAATTATAAACACAATTATAAACCATACACAAGATAAATCTATAAAACTAAACACGAAAATAATAATGCAGCATGTAAATTTATCACACATTTGACACTTATCTTGGTAAGAGTATCACCAACTGCGTGCAGACCTTCCACGAACCTCCCAGCCTTAGACCACACCGTTCATCACTCTCAACAGTGAGTCACCCCCGAGCTGGGACTAAACTCCATCGGGTAAAGGGTTCCTAACTAGGCTAATGGTTCATGGAAAACAGGAAAGACTCCATCATAGGTGCCTACTCAAACTAACGGCCTATAGTCTCTCATTCCCCACATGCCTGTCCCACCCAAGGAAGTGTGCCCCTTCTCTTCTCAACAATCCCTCGGCTGCCCCACTTCCCTTCCAGGGCTTCAGCAACAGGCCGGACAGGAAGTCTCAGAGCCCTGTAGTTGCAGTTCAGCACCTTCAGGAAGTCAATTCCCAGCAATTCTCTCACCCAGAGAGAAATTCCTCACAGGCCTGACAACCCGCTTCTTCAGTCCATCTCCCCAGATAACCAGCTACACCAACCTCTATGGCCATGGATAGAGGTTCTGGTATAATCATGAAGATACGAAGGATAACTCAATGGTTGTGTGAAGGTTGATGGAATAATCGTTGAGTGATGGAAGGAATCATGGTAAGAATGATGGGGAAGTTGTGAAAATGAAATAAGTCCCCACAATATGTATGCATGTCCCCAACTTGAAACTTTTCATGTTGGGAGCTACTTTGGCCCACTTGTCCCCAACTTTAGAACTTAGGATAAAATAATTATCCATACTTTATGATTTAAGAAATATTAATATAGTATTCCTTTTTGGCTTAAGCTCCCTGGCTTAGCCCTTTTCCTTAACTTTTAGGTCCCACCCTTTCCCTAACTAGTGGATTTTAGTCCCCCATCTCTTTTGTCGTGGTCGGTCTACGCGCAGCTATGTATTTTATATTAAATATGAGACATGTACAAAAATAGGTGCACTGGCCTTTAACATCTAGGCTCTTCGGCCTAATCAAAACATAAGCATCCTATCTTATAATAACTATCTCACCAGCCTATAAAACATATCATATACACAAAGGCTCTTTGGCCTCAACATCGCGTGCACTTAAGATGTTGCGCGCGGTATCCTGAAATTTGCACACTTCCTCATTTTACTACGCAGTACATGCGTGCACTATGCCATGAAATGTGCATACAAAAATGATATCAAAACAGCTCACTAGCTTAAGTACATTTGTATTTACATTTACAATTGGGTCCGGCCTTAGGGGTATTACAATCCCCTCCCCTTATTTATGCATTGTCCTCAGTGCATCATGTACCCATGTACAACTAAATTTCAAAAATCCTCAAAAAGATGTGGGTATTCTGCCTGCATTGCATCCTCATGCTCCCAGGTAGCGTCCTCAGGACCATACCAGGTCCATTGGACCTTTACAAGCCCCATGGCTCGATTCTGGAGCTATTTGATTTTTTGGTCCAAAATGCGCACCGAATGCCACTTGAAAAGCGCCTTCTTGCTCCACATAGATGCATGCAATGCAATCATATAAGCTACTGGACCAATCTTCTCTAGGATTTCAAACGGCCCACAATAACGAGCTGCCAACTTTGAACAATTTCCCAACTTCAGGGAACTTCTTTTGGCTTTCACTTTCAAGAATACATGGTCACCCACTTTAAATTCCCTGTGAGTTCTGCCCTTATCAACATATCTTTTTTGTCTGTCTTGGGCAGCCTTTAAATTTTGTTTTATTTTCAACATTTGCTCTTCCATTTCCCTGAGCAAATCTGGCCCAACCACTGCTCTATCTGCTTGGTTATCCCAGCTTACGGTGTGTTTCACTTTCTGCCATAAAGTGCCTCAAATGGGCTCATCTTTAGAGATGCTTGGTACCCATTGTTATAAGCAAACTCTACTAAGTGTAGGTAGTCTTCCCATTTTGATGGTTTATCCATCACATACATCCTCAACATATCCTCAATCACCTGATTCACCCTCTCTGTTTGTCCATCTGTTTCTAGATGATGAGTTGTACTAAAATTCAAACTTGTTCCAAATCCATTAAATAATCCCTTCCAAAATTTTGAGGTAAATTTTGGATCTCTGTCAGACACAATTGTCTTGGGTATGCCATGTAATATAGCAATTTCCCTCATATAAACATCAACAATGTCCGTTGCCTTGTGAGTGAGCTTAATTGGAATAAAATGGGCAACTTTAGTATTCTTATCCACCACTACCATGATAGAATCATGTTGCTTGTTTGTTCTGGGCAGTTTGGTACTGAAATCCATGGTTAAAAATTCCCATTTCCATTCAGGAATGGGTAATGGTTGTAGCAAACCAGCTGGGTGTCTATGCTCAGCCTTTACTTTTTGACATTCCAAACATCTGGCAATAAAATCAACAACCTCTTTCTTCATGCCTAGCCAATAATATTGGCTCTTGACAACTGCAATAGTTTTTTGATATCCTAGGTGCCCAACATAAGGCATATTATGCATTTCTCTCAATATCAGATTTTTCAACTCTTGAGAATTTGGTACATAAATTATGCCCCTGTACATGAGAATTTCATCCTTATTTAGCTTGTATTCTTCAATTTTCTGCTGCAAATTACCTTGCTGTAATTTTGCCACTAAATCCTTGTATTGCAAATCTAATTTTCCAGCCTCTAAAATTATGTGTTTCAAATATGATTGGTACATGCTAATGGCTGTAGCATGCAATTCATGTACTCTTCTACTGAGTGCATCAACCACTTTGTTCTCTTTCCCTTTGATATGCTTTATATCAAAGTCATATTCGCTTAGAAATTCTAACCATCTGCTTTGCCTAGCATTTAGAGTTGGTTGATCAAACAAATATTTCAGACCATTGTGGTCTGTCCTCATCTCAAACCTTTTCCCCATGAGGTAGTGTCTCCATTTCCTCAAGGCATGTACTATGGCTACCAATTCCAAATCATAAGTGGTATAGTTTCTTTCATGCTCCTTCAACTTCCTTGATTCATAACATATAACAAACCCATTTTGAGTGAGGACTCCACCAATTCTTTCTTTACATGCATCTGTGCATACAATGAAGTCTTAATTTGGGTATGCTATCCTTAGTATTGGAGCACTTTTAATAATTGTTTCAAGTGTTGGAAACTCTTCTCACAATCCAATGTCCACTGAAACTTCACACCCTTTCTTTAAAAGGAAGTGATTGGGTGTGCAATCTTTGAAAATCCTTCTATAAATCTCTTATAGTATCTTGCAAGGCCCATGAATGATATGACCTCTGTCACATTCTTTGGCACTGACCATTCTCTAATGGCTTCTATTTTCTCAGGATCCACTGCTATCCCATCCTTTGAAATGATATGCCCCAAATAATGATTTTTCTTCTGATAAAATGAGCACTTGCTCAATTTGGCATACAACTGATGTTCCCTTAATACTTGCAACACCATCCTCAAATGATGTTCATGCTCTTATTCTGACTTCGAGTATATGAGAATGTCATCCAAAAAGACAATGACAAACTTATCTAAGTATTCTCGGAAAACACCATTCATTAACCACATGAAAATAGTTGGTGCATTTGACAACCCAAATGGCACTACTATGAACTCATAATGACCATACCTTGTCCTAAAGGCAGTCTTGTTAATATCCTCCTCTTTAATCCTTACCTGATGGTATCCTGACCTGAGATCTATCTTTGAAAAGATCTTTGCATCCTTCAATTGATCAAAAAGATCATCAATCTTTGGTAGAGGATATTTGTTCTTAACAGTCACTTTATTCAACTGTCTGAAATCAATGCACAATCTTAATGTTCCATCTTTATTCTTCACAAACAATACCGGGGTACCCCAAGGTGACACACTTGGGTGTATATACCCCTTCTTCAGAAGCTCTTCAAGTTGCATTTGCAACTCCTTCAGCTCTGGTGTACTCATTCTATAAGGAGTCTTTGACACTGGAGTTGCTCCAGGCATTATATTTATAGATGTCCCTCCTTGGGGGTAGTCTTGGTACCTCCTTTAATACATCTTCAAAATCTTCCAAGACTGCATAATCTTCCAAATTTGGCACCATATCTTTAGGTGTCTCCTCCATATGAGTTGCAAATATTTGACACCCTTTTCTGTAACATTTCTTCAACTGCAATGCTGAAATCTCTCCGATGGTTACTGCCCTGGAAATTCCTTGCACTTTCCTTAGTTTCCCTTCCTCATTCAAGCAAGTAAATGCTTTTTTATGACAATTTAGGAGAGCATGGTGTTGGTCCTGTTATCACTCCAGGAAACTCTCCTAGGCTGTAACTCGGAGATGCCTGGTAACTAACTCTTTTTGGGAAATGTTTTCTTAATATTTGATGTGGTTTTTGGATCAAGATGAATATCTAGGGACTGGACTGTGTTTTCAAGACTGTCTAGAAATATAAAATCTCACAAGGCCTTCTAGTAATGCATTCAGACAAGGTTTGATTAAATGGAGGAGAAAATAGCTATTGAACCAGACTATACTCATATAAAACAAGCACAATGGGTTTAATAACTAAGGAAAAAACTTATGATTCTCAACTTAAACAATCAATTGGTGAGATGAAAGTCACATGTAGATTGAATAAGCATCAATAAAGAACTTTCACTCATAAGATATCAGAGAACAGAAAAGAAAAGTATGACAACACAACTGAAGGAAGCTTGCAATTTTTCATATAATAAGAATAGGTCTCTCTTACATTAGCAGCATGTAGAACCCAAAATCAAACCCCTTTGTTTGTCTTCTATCCTAAGCTTTATAGCTTTACAAAGTAGTTCTGGGATCCTAAAAACAAGGATCAGATATACTAAAAATAGTAACTGAAAATTCAGTTGCAAAAGAGGTGGGATGATTCCCCAAAATGAGGTCAATCCCATATTTCTCTCTTTTGATTGTTGGTGCAGTGAAGAACAGCCTCCCAAGGCTAAATGATGACTCTTCAATAGAGACCAAGTCAAATTTTTTGATGTGGCAAGGTGTCCTGATTTTCTGTGTTAATTAAAGATGTCCAAAAACCTTTGAAACACCTCCTCTTTCAACCATCTATCAAAAATAATTGTTGGCTTTGTCTTGATAATTCACCACCTGTCTATTCCAAGAGGTTTCATCTCATTCTAATTCGAAAATTTCTGATCTGGGCAAAAATTGTAACATTCTAGCCATGAMAGGMTTTCCACAGCGCATAGCCCGTGAAAAACRCTCCTTAGCTGCGGAAAGTCGCCACTTTCCACAGCTAACTAGCAAAATTTTCGGCGAATTAGCTGTTGAAAGCGGGCAGATTTTCAAWATCAAATTTCTCGGTCATAGAAAATCCGTTTTTMATGTATGAATAGTCGATTGACATCTAGAGAATCTAATATTTCCAATGGTGTTTTCGGATCTTCATTTGGAGCTCGGGAAGGGATTGAAAATTTCCCTGCAAGTTTAAGAATCATTCTTTCCATTTGCAATTCAAAACTGTAAACGGTCCTTTGTGAACAATGTCTGATATGGAACCAAAGATTTGATTTGATGTTGCCAGCCCGAGAGTACATCCTATGTACCTGAGCCACTAAATTCGAACTTGCCGTCCCTGATGCTATGATTTTAGAGCGTGAGTTTCTGAGCCGGATCCGATATGTAATCCGACTGGGACGTGAAACTCGAGTTGAAATGATTACCCACTTCCACCAGCGCATCTTTCTGATCGCATGTTGATTTGATTTTGAAACGTGGATAAGCGCATGTGATTCCCGCTTTCTCCAACCAACGGTCCGTGGAAAATGCCCCTCAGCTGTAGAAACTTACCACTTTCACCAGCGCATGATCCCGCACGAACTGCTCTGTAGCTGCGGAAAGTTTTCACTTTCAACAGCGCACAACTTTGTAAAAACCATTCCATAGCTGCGGAAAGTCTTCACTTTCCTCAGCGCGTGACCTTCTATGAACTGCTCTGTAGCTGCAGAAATTTTTCACTTTCAACAGCGCACAACTTTGTAAAAATCGTTCCATAGCTGCGGAAAGTCTTCACTTTCCTCAGCGCACCACAATGTGAGAACTTATCCTTAGTTGTTGGAAGTCTTTACTTTCACCAGCGCCTGATCCTGTGGAGAACCCCTATTAGCTGCGGAAAGTCTTCCCTTTCCTCAGCGCGTGACCTTTTAAGAATTGCTCCATAGCTGCGGAAAGCATGCACTTTCAACAGTGCACGACCTTTTTAAGAACTGCTCCATAGCTGCGGAAAGCATGCACTTTCAACAACGCACGACCCGCGAAACTGATTGTTGGACATTTTGAAATTCACCACTTTTAACAGCGCACAAACTTATGAGAAGCGCTCCTTAGCTGTTGAAAGTCGCCACTTTCCACAGCTAACACTCAACTTTTGGGCACACGTTAGCTGTTGAAAGTGAATTATGCAAATTTTGAAAAGAAGACTTTATGGATCATATTATTTTCTAAGACAAAAACCAAAACCTAAGTTTTGCAGCTAAAAAGACTCAAAAATGAATTGAGACAACTACCGATAGCCATGCTATCCACCACAAAACTCGACTAAAAGGACGGTTTTATTTTGGGAGATAACAGGTCCAACCAATCCATCCCAACTAGACAGTCATAGGAACCTAAAGGAAAGATGTTCAAATCTGTCCGGGTGTTCATTCCATTCATGTCCATAAGACATGACTTAACCATCTCATTAACTTTTCTTTTGGTTCCTGTAGCCAGCTGCACCAACCAAGATTTCCCATGCTTGCTTCTTGGCAAATGCAAACTTTCCACCATCTTAGGATCTATATAACTATGACTAGCTCCTGAATTAATTAAAATAGCGATGGTTTGGTTGTTGATCATACCTTCCACTTCAATCATATGCGACTGATACTCTTCTTGCTTGTTGTCCAGGGCTGCATAGATCCTGGGTACCTTTCTGCCCATGTCCTCCACTGTTTCATCTTGTTGTACATTGTGAACAGTCCTCCCTTTTTCACCTCTGCGAGGACAATCTCTAAACATGTGATCCCCTTTACAACCCCAACATTGAATAGGTGGTTGCCTTGGCATTTGATTCCCTATGTCAATCGTTCAGGGTTCTTTAGGAGTTTGTTGTCCATGAGGATTGTTTCTGAAGAATGGTGGCTTATATCCCTTCTTCCTCTGATCCACCTTGAATTTATTTTTGTCTTCCCAATCTTTTTGGAATGTTGGCCTTGATTTTTGTTGATCATATAGGCATTTAGCCCGCCTTATGGTCTCCTCCAATGTCTTGGGATCATCATACTGTATTTTGTCACTGATAAATGATGGCAATCCACTCAAATACCTTTGAATCTTCACTGTATCATCCTTGATGAAAGAGACATACTTCAACAGTTCTAAAAACCTTCTCTCATATTCATCAATGGTCATACTCCCAAGCTTGAGTTCAAAGAAATCTTTCATTTTCTTGTCATAGTATCTCTTAGTCAAGTATTTCTTCTCAAAATACCTCATGAATTCCCTCCAAGTAACACTTTTCTCTTTAATGTGTTGTACCTGCACACGCTGATCCCACCACATGGATGCCTTTCCCTTGAGTTGATAGATGGAAATTCTACGCTCTGCATGAGAAGAATAATTATGCAATTGAAAATAATTTATCATGCCCAGCAGCCATGTCTCTGCATCTTCATCCTTCTTGTGCTCACCATCAAAAGTAGGAGGTTTGATTTTGTTCATTTCTCCTCATAGTTCATCCACCCCATAACTCTTACGCTTCCTAACAGGGGATGGACTTGAGCTACTGTGTTTCCTCTTATTGGAATGCCTTGGGGAGTGATGGTGATGTCTTTTAACACTTCTTGATTTTCTTTTTTCATCATGAGACTTGTGACTTCCCGATTTGCTCGAGCCACTCTCCTTATCCAATTTCTTTTCTATTTTGTTCAAGCTCTATAATAACTTCATGTTGAAGTCATACTGTTGCTCCTTGGCTCTCATAAGCCTTTCATTATCAGTCTTATGGCTTTGGACATCCTTCTACAAATTTTTAATGGTCTCTGCCATATTCATGTTTTCATTTCTTTCTTCTCCATGTCCATTGGAGTTTGTTCCTTCAATGCCCAAATGGACATCCATCCCTCTGACTTTATCTTCCAGGCTATAATTCCCTTGTGCCTATTTCATTACTCTGGACTCTAATCATATCTTGATCTAGTTGTTGTTAACTCTGCAAAATGTGCAGCCAACAAAACTTTTTCAGACTAATTGTTTGAACAATTTCATGAAAATATGAACCATTCTAGTTCAATATATATATAAGAATTATTTCTTCTGATTTCTTGGAAAATTGAATGCCTTGATCAATTTTCTGGGTGTACAATTATATTCCACTGTCCAAGACCTTTCCAACACCTTCTAGCATGATCAATTCCGAGTCTTGAGCAGAAAGTTATGGTCTTTTGAAATTTTCCCATTAATTTTTTTGTTCATTTTTCAACTTGGTGCAACTCTATGCTGTAATTAAACATTTTTGCGCCTACTCCATTGGATTTTTCTTAATATATCAATTGGGTTTCTTCATATACATAATATGGACACTTTGTCCAAGTTTCAACTCTTTCTGTGCTATGAGTTGCTAGTTACAGCCCGCTGAAGTTCTAGGCCAATTTGTGTTTTTGGTCTGAAATGGTACAGGTACGTTCTTTGCCCTTCAAACAACTTTGTGCGCACAAATTTCAATCTATGCACCTGTATTTACCATGTTTTGCAACATCACAAGGTAATTCGTGCTTCACGCACTTTAAAACCACTGTGTATCACTTCTTTGTCGTGCCAATATCTTGCGTGCTCTTCTTTTGCGTCCGCGCTAATATCCAGTACGTGTAGTTTTGGTTCTTGCACCGATACTTGTTGCGCATAGTTTTTGTATCGTGGACTAATATTCCACATGCATTTCTCTCTATGCATTTCACCATGCCAAATTTCAATATGCCCCCACCGCGCACAATAATATGCATGCACCATTGATTACACTGTCGCGGAACAACTTATACTCATATTGTGCTTTTCCAATACTGTGCACACCACGTGCACCATTACTATGTGTGTGTACACTGCGCAATGCTAAATTTAGTGGTCGCATCCGCACATAATAATTTTCTGCGCGACGCCAAAATTTTCCGCGCGCACCCTCACACCATATTTTTCCGTGTGGTACTAAAAAATTAATTTTTTTATCATGCGCACCCGCACTCTATCATTTTTCCGCGCATCACCAAAATTTAACGCGCGCATCAGCATGCCAATACCTTGCCGTGCAGTGCCAAATTTTACCTATCCCGAGCTTTTCACTGCGCCACATGAATTTTTGGTGCACCCAACTGCGCACATTCACCTTTATGCGCATCGATTCCTAGTGAATTCCGCTGCAGAAATTGGGGGCTTTTTCCCAATTCACCATAGACATTCGGCAAACTATGAAATTCGTTCAATTTCACCCCGATAACACCAGCTCAACCTCTATAACAACAGATCACTGTGGGTTGACATTTCTGGAACGAATTTTTCCCAAACTCAATTCACAAATTGGGAATTTTAATTATAAAACTTGCTCCAACTGTCATGGATTCACTATAACTTCAAATTCGACCAATTCCAAGTCCAAATTTGCTAGAACAGATATTAAATCAGTAATATCTCATCACTTGGATGAATTTCTCCATTTTCTCATGAATTCAACCACAGAAATTGGGGCTTTTCCCCATTTCCACCCAGTTGTTGTTACTTTTTTACCATGGACGCTCTACAAACTGAAATTTGGCCACTTCGAAATAAATCCTCTGTGACATTTTGCTTCAACTCCACTTGCTCAACCCATCCAGGCTCGGTGTTGGAATTGAAGCTATGATACCATATTGTAACATCCCCAACCACCAACAGGTCGGGCCATGCTACTACTCAGACACTTTACTTAGCTCTGATACCATATTGTAATGTCCCCGACCACCCATGGCCGGGCCACGCTACGCCAGAGAACATTTTCGTTCTCTCACTGCGGAACATACTGTGACATACCAGCAACCAACTGTACTATGCCACATAAAATTTTCTAACTGCATGCATTTAAAACATACAAATACATCTGTAAATGCATGAATCCATACTAAATAACAGTAAACGCATACATGCAACAGATACATGAAATACCCATAGTTATAAACACAGTTATAAATCATACACGTGATAAATCCATAAAACTAAACACAGAAATAATAATGCAACATGTAAATTTATCACACAGTTGACACTTATCTTGGTAAGAATATCACAAACTGCGTGTAGACCTTCCACGAACCTCCTAACCTTAGACCACACTGTTCATCACTCTCAACAGTGAGTCACCCTCGAGCTGGGACTAAACTCCACCGGTAAAGGGTTCCTAACCAGGCTAATGGTTCATGGAAAACAGGAAAGACTCTGTCACAGGTGCCTACTCAAACTAACAGCCTACAGTCTCTCATTCCCCACATGCTTGTCCCACCCAAGGAAGTGTGCCCCTTCTCTACTCAACAATCCCTCGGCTTCCCCAGTTCCCTTCCAGGGCTTCAGCAACAGGCCAGACAGGAAGTCTCAGAGCCCTGTAGCTGTAGTTCAACACCTTCAGGAAGTCAATTGCTAGCAATTCTCTCACCCAGAGAGAAATTTCTCATGGGCCTGACAACCCGCCTCTTCAATATCCCGCGAGCCTGACAACCCGCTTCTTCAGTCCATATCCCCAGCTAACCAACTACACCAACCTCTATGGCCATGGATATAGGTTCCGGTACAATCATGAAGATACGAAGGATAACTCAATGGCTATGTGAAGGTTGATGGAATAATCGTTGAGTGATGGAAGGAATCATGGTAAGAATGATGGGGAAGTTGTGAAAATGAACTAAGTCCCCACAATATGTATGCATGTCCCCAACTTGACACTTGTCATGTTGGGAGCTACTTTGGCCCACTTGTCCCCAACTTTAGAACTTAGGATAAAATAATTATCCATACTTTATGATTTAAGAAATATTAATATAATATTCCTTTTTGGTTTAAGCTCCCTAGATTATCCCTTTTCCTTAACTTTTAGGTCCCACCCTTTCCCTAACTAGTGGAGTTTAGTCCCCCATTTTTTTTTATCGTGGTCGGTCTACGCACAACGATGTATTTTATATTAAATATGGGACATGGACAAAAACAGATGCACTGGCCTTTAACATCTAGGCTCTCCAGCCTAATCAAAACATAAGCATCCTAGCTTTTAATATCTGGCTCACTAGCCTATAAAACATATCATATACACAAAGGCTTCATGGCCTCAACATCGCATGCACTTAAGATGTTGCGCGCGGTATCCTGGAATGTGCACACTTCCTCATTTTACTGTGCAGTACATGCACGCACTATGCCATGAAATGTGCATACAAAAATGATATCAAAACAACTCACTAGCTTAAGTACATTTGTATTTACATTTACAATTGGGTTCAGCCTTAGGGGTATTACAACTTATTTATATACATTGATCCTACTATAACCCAAGAAATGTTTTCCTTCTCACGTGTAAGCAGACTTCCACAATGTCCATTCAAAGAGTAGCTTGATTAACTGAATTTCTTGAATGTGCTTTGGAAAAATAACATCTTGAAAATAAAATGGCAGTTCATTGGAACATTGGCAACCAAATTCAATTTTAACAAGATCTGAAAAATTAAGCCTACTTACTGACTCCAAACATGGTACAAAAGGATGTTTGAAAGCATGCAAACTAATCTGATTTTGTAATAGCCCTAAAACTATATATTCTCTTTCATGTATGTCAACCTGATGACTATCAAAGAAGAGCTAAAAATCTACATAAGACTATTGTAATAAAACCCTTGATGGAAAGAAGGACATGGATAATTTTGACACTAGCTCATCATCAACCTCATTTTCAGACTCATAGTTGACCAATGATGGAAAATTTGTGTTGATAAAACCCTCCATATAACATGCTACAGGATCAAGAAAAACATTAGAAGACTGTTGATTTATAACATTGTGAAAATTCTCCTTCAACAATTGGAATGAAGAAAAGCACAAGGGAAGAGAATTTCCTTCATTAGATTCACTACTTTCCTCGTGTGCAATGTTATAACTGTGACATATGAGCTGATTGCTTTCATTAGATTGTTGAAAAGATTCATTTCCTAATGAAAAACATACAACTAGTTGCTCTAGAAAATCAACATCATATTCATCATATATGGGTAAATCATAAACCCCTGCAATGTCATCAACTAGGAAAATTGGGACAACAAATTGTTCTTCAACAAGATGATCTTTATCCTCTAAAAAAACATCATCATTGAAAACTTCGAAAAAATTCATGGTAAAATCAGCTTTCTACTCATGTTGAAAAGGATCAGGATGTAAATCAAGTCCTTCTTGTTCATGCACAGTCTCATGTTCTACAACATTCCACTCATCATTCTCAATCTGATCCGATAACTTACCACAAGCTAGAAGGTTATCTTCTACTTCTTGAGCATCAAAAAACATCTGTTGCAAGGTAACATACCTCCTCTCCATCAGAAGGACAACTAGATCTGGATGAAAGGTTATTGCATAACACAGCTTGGCAGCAACTTCAAAGGGTTGGATTTCCTTAGGTATCTTTTGGTAAAAATTATGAAACCTCTTATTAAACATTGATATAGTTTCATCCCTATGTCTTTTCATGGAATGAAACTCTGAAATATAATGATCCCAAGACTTCATCTAACCCCAAAACATCATAAAAACATCCTTCAATTCCTCCCATGAACTAACTGATCCAGGCTGCAAATGCCTAAACCACTCCTTAGCATCCCCTTGCAGTGATCGAGAAAATGCTGGCATACAAACATAATCATGCTCAATTTCAAACAGATCTACAAAATGCTCAAAATCTTGGATGTGTTTTTCAGCTGTAAGGTTGTCAAGTTCTCCATCAAACTTGGGAAGGTATTTATAATGCTTCGGAGGTAAATTATGGAGGGTATTTGGCAATCTTAAGGGTCTATACATGTCTTGGATATTGGAAGGTATTAGAATATGTACAGGAGGTATGATCTCAACCTTGGTCTCTTGAGGCTCTCAAGACTTATCATGATCATCATATAGCTCGGATGAAGGCTCTTGGTCATGCTCAGCAATGTAAGAAGAAGGATATACAGTTTTTAAAGAAGGATATCCAAGTGCATATTTATGGTCTTCATTCGAATGCAGTAAACAATGGAAAATCCTCTTTATATGTTAAGGAAAGGACAAGAAGTAATTGATTAAAAATAATATTACATCTTGAAGAAAACTGAAGCTTTGGTACTTGGTTCTTTATCCTTTCATATTTTTGTCAAATGAGCTCGTCCTCCAGTGGAGTCATTGAATTTGATTGAAGCTTTATAGGAGTTGTTGGGTGAATGGTACAACCTCTTTTCACCATCATAAGTCAAATCTGATATTTGTCGTTCTTTCCCAGGGAAAATTTCACCTTCGCTCCCCGACAACGACGCCAAAATGTTATCACTCTGTAATTTTCCCTGGCTGTGAAAGAAAAACCCAGAGGTAACCAAAAACCAACTTGTATATTGGAAGCTAGCCCTACCAACCCAGAGAAGGCTCTCTCTGATAACTCAGCCACAAAAAAGACTGGTTATTTAATAAGCAGAATGGCTAGATCTTCAGTTGAGTGAGGTTTTCAAAATATGGTGGTAGGATTAAGTGAAACATCCATTGGGCATGGAGCCAAAGGTTCAATCTCAATAAATATTATCAATGACTGATGATAGAACAATCTAGGAAATATAGGAAAGTTAGGCAACACTTTCTTAGTTAATAATTTTGTTGTAGCATGGTAGCAGATATGAGAAAGAACATCCCATTACATTAGAGCAACTAACAAGGATGAATTCCAATGCAATTTTAGAAGAAAAAGGGTGAAATATTTAAGAGTTGCATCTCTAAGCACATAGGTGAATTATAAATCATCTCTTTCAATTAAATCTTGAAGATTGACATTTAAAATGGTGTACGAAGAAGAAGGTAAACATTCACAAGAAACAACACATACCAAGAAGCATTGCCACATGAATCTCTGGTAAGAAAATTATGTACTTCTGCACTGATAATTTTATTAAACTCAGAAAATATTACATGCACAAGCAGACTTCTCTCTTCAGCCCAATTCGAACCCCTTCACCCTCCTCTCTTTCATCATATATAGAGTAATATTGCATTATAGATTAACAGGATCAAAATCTTTAGGTTTTCCAAGTTTAGAAAGGAGTTATAACAAAATAATAACCAGTTTCAAACTAATTCCTATTTTTTAGGGATTTAGTTTCATAGTGTTTTAATACATTCAAAATTATGAATCTTCCAGCTCATTGTGATGAACTTGTATGAACCCTCCAGCTGGTAGTTGAATGGGCCCTATCTCATGATGATTGTACCATTTTGCAACAAATCTGGTCAATTTGTTGCAAAATTTCTTGTAGCTTCTTATTTTGACTTTTCTCCCAAATGGTGAACTGGTTGGGCTGATCTTTTGTCAACAAATTAATCACACTATTATGCCTCTCCAAAAAATATTTGGGCAAAACCCAATTCGTCGTTTTAAAGATATGATGAAAATAAAATTTTACAGCAACTAATTTGCTACAAGAAATTTTGCAGCGATTTGTATTTCGCTGTGAAATCTTTTTTTTTCTTCTGATCATCATCTTGCTCTTTTTCAATGCTCCTTGAATGTAAATGATAGAAAACCCTAATGGTACAACAAAGTAAACAATTAAGTGCATAGATTACTCCTTAATGTTTAAGCACTTGTGTGTTTGTATTTTGATGGCATTTGGGAGTCAATTGTGTAAACTTGCCTTCTAAAATTTCAACTCCATTGTTCACAATGTCATATGCCTAAACTCAAGCTATGGAAAGATTGAACATATCGTTTGGCCTGCATATAACCTGAGCACAAAAGAGCACAAGAAACCTAATTTTATTTTGCCCAAGATTTCAATTCTTTCACAAAATTTGACATGTGATAACATAGGGGATGCTCCCAAGGATGGCCTTCCAAGGTCATGTAATGGATGATGAGGTGGGAGGGGTTTAGACTTCATAGTTAGTTGAGTTTCATGACATACAAGGGCTCGTAGTATCTCATTCATGGGTGCCTTTGTAGAGGGTGTGTATCACCTTCGTTTGCGATGCACTTTTTCAAAGCCCATCTTCTTGCCATTCTTTGTTTCTTTCATGTTTTAATGAATGAGTTGAAGGCCATTGTCCTGGAGTGGTGTCCATATAATGACAGTGTCACTCACAAATACCTTGTGGAAATGAGAAGGTTGGATCGTGATGAGACCCCCTTTCTCTCAGTTGTGTAACTGAGAGCCACTACCCTAGCTTGGTGACCATATGATGGTATTGTCATACCGCTAGATACCCATGATCGCGGTAGCTCGGCTCGTGATGAGACCTCCCATCCTCCAACTAACCCCTTAAGCATTCATTATCATTTATTTTGTAGGTCCCCTTTTTCTCACAGAGAAGCATTTCATTTATTTCTTGGGGGATCCCTAGGTGAATCATCTGTAAGGTTTATATATAGGATTTTATCTTTTTAGCCAATGACAATCGCTCTGGGCCTTCAGCCCCTTCTTCCCATTAAATGAGGTACATGCCCTTCTTGAGTCACTAAAGTCAAAGGACCTAGAAGAGGACAATGTGATGGGAGTGAAATGAGTGGAATGTGGTAAGTATGGTCGGGAATGGTATGATAACCCCTCAAGGGATCCCCAGTCACAAACCTTTCCCAAAGGTTGGTCACCCACTAGGAAATATATGAAACTCACCAAGGTGAAACAAGGTCAAAGGTATAATGTCCAAGCAGGCACTCTATAATCAAAAGTAGCTCAAATACAACATGCTTAAATGAATTAAATATTAGGGTGATTACCTGACTTGTACCGTATGGAGCAAGACCCTTCTACCTTCCATAAGTTGGTTGCTGTGGTGGATGTGCTGACAATGGATCAAATGTGGTGATAGAGAGGGATTTTGTATTGTGAAAGTGGACATTGTTGGTCATGTAGTCTCTCAAAACTCAATATCTGCAACTTGAGGGCCTCGAGACATGATCTCCTTAGTTATCCCACAAAACAGGGATAACTTTTGGCTCCTACTTGGGGACATGTGCTCGCCATAGAGTGCATGAGAACCGCAACTTCTCTTGGTAGACCCCTTCCTACACTGAAACAAAAACCATCAAATCTAGGGTAGTTCGATCACCCTTCGTCCATATACATAAAAATCCAAAAAAAACTAATCTAGAAAAGAAAATTTTAGCTTTTTTTCAAAAAATTCTAAACTAAGCATGAAATCAATATGTAAGTAGAGAAAACTAAAAATGAAATGCATCTAAACTAATATGAGCAATCAAGATGCAAATGCAAGGAAAGCAAGATGACCTACCTACTTGCCTGGGGCACAAGCCCTGAAGAAGTCATGTGACCTGAACATAAGATTGGAGAAGAGATCCATCCACTGGTAATGGCATCTTTCATCCATCCAAGGTTGTCAAGTAGTACTTTTCTTTATTAGACTTTTTCTTGATGATGGAAGGGCCAAGCCATGAGTTGTCATCTCTCTTGTCATACTTGGGCTTTCCCTTTCTCTTGTCCCACATGATCGCAAGACTTCCTTCACTAAAATTGATGTAAGGTATGTTCTCAATGTATGGATAGGAAGGAGGCTTTGCATTGACCATCCTTTTGATGGCTTCTTCACGTTCTTCATCTTCTTTCTTCAAAATTTGGATAGACCCTGGCTCTTTCCCTTGGTATTTTGCAAGTTTCTCTTTGTATTCATCTGTCCTTGGGAGGAGCATATCTATGGAGTATTTCTGCATGAAAGACAACTCAGATGGATCATACTCAATAATCTATTGGGGCACATCGTAGTCACATTCACTGACGTAATTAGGGCCATTGGGATGCATCACATGTTATCATTATTTTCCCGGTTGTACAAGATCTCAAAGGTGTAATCTCCCATGGGGATGTATTCATGGGTAAGTTTCATGCTAAGGAAACCCCCAAGGGCATAAGACCAACTCCTTGATAGGAGCATCCCCCAAGCATCTGAAACATCGATCACTACTTGTTCCATGAGGAGGCCGATGTGTGGAAAATCCATCAGAAAAACCTCAACATCCTCACATAACCCATAAACCTTGACCCTTTTAGAATCAATACCACATACATTACCATAGGGTCGGGTTGTCTTCAAATCAATTTGTTCCATCACCTTCAATGACATGACATTTAAGCATAGAGGGGCTTCTGCAGTGCAACATATTAGATATCATTTTCAGGATTAACTGTGTAGTGTAAGTCATTAATCTATGACCCATATCCATGAGTATTAGTCGCAACTGACCAATAATTCTCATGATTTGAATAGTCCACTTAGCACTCATTACATCGGGTGATGCTCACAGGGGTGAAGAAATGGGATTGAAACCAGCGAAATGAATCGC
The DNA here is from genome assembly GCA_009831015.1 of Picea engelmannii. Classification (NCBI taxonomy): domain Eukaryota; kingdom Viridiplantae; phylum Streptophyta; class Pinopsida; order Pinales; family Pinaceae; genus Picea; species Picea engelmannii. The sequence goes on from ML800107.1 coordinate 120,863, forward strand.
ATAGCATCAATCATCACTTCTGGGGCTTGCACCTGGTAACYAKGACTTCCCAGGTGGTCACCCATCCCAAGACGCCTCTGGCTCAAGCACGCTTAACTGTGGAGTTTTCCCCACAATCAAGCCCACTTAGCTTGCTACCCCATTTGCAAAACCTTAGCAAGTATTGTGCCTTATGAACTATCCAGTTAGAGCTCTCTTAACTCGTATTATTTAAGCATAGAGGGGCTTCCGCAGTGCAACATATTAGATATCATTTTCGGGATTAACTACGTAGTGTAATTCAGTAATCTATGACCCATATCCATGAGTATTAGTCGCAACTGACCAATAATTCTCATGATTTGAATAGTCCACTTAGCACTCATTACATCGGGTGATGCTCACAGGGGTGAATAAATGGGATTGAAACCAACGAAATGAATCGCATAGCATAAATCATCACTTCTGTAGCTTGCACCTGGTAACCAGGACTTCCCAGGTGGTCACCCATCCCAAGATGCCTCTGGCTCAAGCGCGCTTAATTGTGGAGTTTTCCCCATAATCAAGCCCACTTAGCTTGCTACCCCATTTGCAAAACCTTAGCAAGTATTGTGCCTTATGAACTGTCCAGTTAGAGCTCCATTAACTCTTATTATTTAAGCATAGAGGGGCTTCCGCAGTGAAACATATTAGATATCATTTTCAGGATTAGCTGTGTAGTGTAAGTCATTAATCTATGACCCATATCCATGAGTATTAGTCGCAACTGACCAATAATTCTCATGATTTGAATAGTCCACTTAGCACTCATTGCATCGGGTGATGCTCACAGGGGTGAATAAATGGGATTGAAACCAGCGAAATGAATCGCATAGCATCAATCATCACTTACGGGGCTTGCACTCGGTAACCATGACTTCCCAGGTGGTCACCCATCCCAAGATGCCTCTGGCTCAAGCGCGCTTAACTGTGGAATTTTCCCCACAATCAAGCCCACTTAGCTTGCTACCCCATTTGCAAAACCTTAGCAAGTATTGTGCCTTATGAACTATCCAGTTAGAGATCCCTTAACTCTTATTATTTAAGCATAGAGGGGCTTTTGTAGTGCAACATATTAGATATCATAGAGGGGTTTCCGCAGTGCAACATATTAGATATCATAGAGGGGCTTCCGCAGTGCAACATATTAGATATCGTTTTTCGGAATGGACTATTCAAATCATGAGAATTATTGGTCAGTTGCGACTAATACTCATGGATATGGGTCATAGATTAATGCCTTACACTACGTAGTTAATCGCGAAAATGATATTTGACATGACATTTGTTGAGGCCCCAGAATCAAGCATACAGTTGTTCAAGTGGGGGCCATTCATACCTAATGAAATATAGAAGGGAGCAGTCTTGTACCTTTGTCGATTGAGATACATAGTGTTCAAAATGATAGGAGGGTCTTCCTTCTAGGTCGGTACCTGTAATATCTTCAATATTTCCCTTTTCACAGAAGGGATCTTGCACATCTCTGTCATTGGGACCGTCATATTTAGTTTTCAAAACATGGTTGCAACATCTATATTCAATTGAATCTCATCTGTGGGAGTTGGATTAGGAAGCAACTCATATACTAGAGGTGGAGGTGGTGGGGACACCTTCTCTGTTGATGGAAGAAGAGTGGTAGGTTGTGATGGAGGGACTGAAGTTTTATTTCTTCTAGTGTAGGTCAAATATTCCCTCCTCCTTAACTCCTTGTTCTGATCATCTTTTAATTGATTCAAGGCCCTAAGTCTCCTCTCTCTTTCCCCCATCTTCTGGCTTCATTGATTTGTTCTTGTGTGACTTGTTCCTCTTGGAAAATGCAGATCATATCCATGAAATTCATACCATCGGGAGAATCTTTATCTTGTCGGGGACGAGATTTTATCTTTTTAGCCAACAAGAATCCCTTTGGGCCTTCAACCCCTTCTTCCCATGAAATGAGGTACATGCCCTTATCGGGTCACTAAAGTCAAAGGACCTAGAAGAGGACAATATCATGGAAGTGAAATGAGCAGAACCTGGTAAGTATGGTTGGGAATGGTACGATAACCCCTCAAGGGACCCCCAGTGACAAAAATTTCCCAGAGGTTGGCCACCCACTAGGAAATCTATGACATTCACCAGGGTGAAACAAGTTCAAAGGTATAATGTCCAAGTAGACGCTCTATAATCAAAATTATCTCAAATACAACATGCTTAAATGCCTTAAATATTAGGGTGATTATCTGCTACAATACCTGACTTGTATTGCATGGAGCAAGACCCTTCTTCCTTCTAGGAGCTGGTTGGTGTGGTGGATGCGCTGATAATGGATCAAATGTGGTGACAGAGTGGGATTCTTTATGTACAAGTGGACATTTCTAGTCATGTAGTCTCTCAACACTCCATATGTCCAACCTGAGGGCCTCGAGACATGATCTCCTTAATTATCCCACAAAACGGGGATAACAATACTCTTAATTCATCATTGTATCCCAATCTAGATGACCTGAAGCTTCTGTAAATGTCTTTGGATCATGAGTCTCTGGAAATCCAAAATAGAAGAGGCTCGCTGGAACTTTGAATGTGTTTGACACTGATCTGAAGGATCACCAACAAGATCACTAGTTGTTTCTCGTGTTGAACGAATCCATCTAGGAAGCGGTGGTGCTAGTGTAGGTTCATGTTCATTGGAATCATCTAGAGGAAGTTGAGCAGGTGGAGGTGGATTTTCATCCTCATTGTCATCATTTGAAGAAGAAGAAACCAAAATAGGAACAAAAGAAGGCACAAATGTTGAATATGGATCACATACTGAAGATGGATTGCATATGTTACATTAGAAGATCTATCTTTTCTCGAGCAAGGTAGACTAGATTTGTTAATATATGATTTCCTCTTTATGCTTAAAAGTCTTTGAGAAGGGTTTTGGTTGTTGTCTTGTGTGCAGGTGAGAAGTTGCAGGAGCTAGGAGTAAGATCTTGGAGCTACTTCACCACAAGAATCTATAGGACAGTCGTCGGGAAAAAGATAATGCCTTTCCCTCTCCCTTTTAGCATAATTAGGGTGTATATGCTTCAGATCCAGAGGAAACCTGTAACAATCTATCCACGATTTGTTACTAATATTTGTCATATTAGTGAGAGGTCTCTCTTATCCATAGGGGAGATAAAAATAACTCTACAACACCTAGCCCTATATCAATAGATAATTGAGTCTCAGAATGTTGGATGCCTAAGATGTAGGGACAACTTTCCTTTTCTTTCATGTGGTAAAGGGTTCTTCAAATTCCAAATCCAATATAAGGAAGATAGGGACTTGATCTTCCACTCTGGACCATACTTTATGAGCTCATGGGGCATGTATCTAAATCACTGGACATTAGATTTTAATTCGATGGGGGAAATCACTTTAGTCCCAATGTGAATTTTCCATCCCCATCTACTATTGATCTTCTGGGACAAAGAAACCATTAAAGATATGAAAGATTGCTTGGGGAAGTTCATTGAAGTTGTTAAACCTAAGGGAGTCCAACACTCATGTTCCCACATTTGCATGGAATTTGCTTGGATAAGGAACTCTTGGAGGCCATCTTGTTCCAACTGGACATACATATTTTTAAATTCTATATGTGCCATGCATCTACCCACAATCATATTCTTCATATTCTTCAAACTATCCTTCATCAAAATTCTCAAAATAGGTCTCACCTACAATGCCACAGAGTGGAAGCATTGAGTAATGAAAGAAGGAAGGTCAAAGTCCATTAAGAACTATGATTGGTAAGAAAAATAAATAGACACATCCCAATAATTTGAAAGCTATCAAGATCAACCCCTCATACATAAACCACTTCCAGGTTTCAGGTGACCTTGGGGATTTCAAAATTCTGAAGGAAGGAGGGGAGAATCAACCAGAAAAAGGAGACCCTATTCCCATAGAGACAAAGACTTCAGGGAAGGCTCAATAATTCTTGAATAAACTATAGCTCATCAATATCTTCCAAAAGAACCTGAATAATAGATCATCTAGGTTGAGCCAAAAAATTCCATGGAAGAGAAGACAAAAGAATGTAGAGGAAATGAGATAGGGTTGTCCTCAAAGTCACATTGAAAAAAATTCCCTCATGCACATCGCCTTCACTTGCTCAAGGAAGGAAATCCATTAGAAAGAGGGAAAAGGAGGCAACAAGAGACATTAACCTAGGTTTCCAAAACTCACTCTTCAATTATAAGGAGTTCATAGGAGAGTCGTGCCTCATAAATTCCCTCTCAGATGCAGAAAAATATTATATCTAGACCTCCCTTTTAGAATGTATTGTTTTTATTAAATTCTATGTAAGCAATTTGTGCAAATCTACCCAAACATTTGAGGGTTTGAGAGAAATGTTAGAACAAAAGGAAATTGTCCATTCCATCACTCCTCACCTCATTTTGGGAAGCAACATTGTCTTTGCAAATAGAGATTTCCTATCCCATTGAAGATCCAACCATTTAATACCAATCCATAACCATTTTTACACAACATTTCCTTGATTATTTTAACTTTTGTTTTCCCATTTTGTTTCTGTCTTCAATCTTCTTTGTTTTTTATTATTATATTGCAATAAATAACTATTATTTTTACACAATGGTTCCTTCATTGTTTTAATCATTTTTTTACAATATTTTCTTGATAATTTATTCGTATTTCACAAGAGATATCCATTTTCACTCTATAAATATAAACCCCAACAATATTTTCTATTATTATTTTAGCTTTATTGTCCCTGATGATGGGTGGAGTATCCACTCGAAACGTTGGACATTACAAAATCTCATACACAATTTATCTCCAATAAGTTCAAGCATCGTAAATATTTAATTGTTAAATTATTCCATTACATATTGAAGTAAGATATCCATAAATTCAACTATATGGAATTCAAAAGTAGAGGAAAACAATGCCATGATGATAATTTAGTTAAAATTTTACTAGATAAATTTTGGTTTAAAAAATAAATATATTGGAAAAGAAAAATAAATGTTTTTTTACAATGGTCATTATTTTGTTCTAAGGTTTTTTTTTTTTTTGATTCTGTTCAATTTGTATGATCAATTATTTGATGCATGTCTAGACAACACTATCATAACACTCTGGTGCCACTTGCTCTAGTTTCCAACTGTTTGGCGGAGAAAGTGGTGGCTTCTACTTTTGGCTACAAGAACAAAAGGATGCCACCTGTTTCGGTTTCCACTAGTTTGGCGGAACAGGTGGCAAACCTGGGAAACTGATCAGTTTTGTACAGTGACAAATGTTTAATGAGGCAATATCACTTTTTATTTACAAAAAAAATAAAATTGTTCTAAGTTTTGAAAGTCTTCTTTCTTAGTTTGATGAGGCAATTGCAAGTGTTAAAACCCTACATGAATATTTTTTCCATACTTTGAATGAAATGGCTTGTCTTGAAGTATCGGTTTTGAAGGGTGTATTAAACAAAACTAAGTAATCAAATGATAATTGGTGAAATATCAAAATCAAATTAAATAAGTTTTTTTTAAAATAGAAACCGAGAGAGTTTGTATTAAGTAAAACTGCATCTAAATGTGGAACAAATGTACAAAAGTAGCATCATTACAAAGAGTAGGCCCAGAGGGGGTTCGGTCAGTTTACAAATATTTCCCGAGAGCAAAGAGTTTAACAATTTTGAAGAGTGGCTTTCTACAAAAAAATTGATAGTACAAACCCTAACAAAACCCCCCAAACTAAGGAAGCAAAAACAATACATCCAACTTAGATAGGTAATATAGGACCCTTCATACCAGGGGCATCATGTGAAGACGCTAAGAAATGAGAATCCAAATCCGGGAGAGGAGGAGGAACTTCTTGGGACGAAGCCTCATCTGAATGCATTCAAACCAGCATGGGTGATTGAGTTGGACCAAAGTGCACTGGTAAATCCTCGAGATGGTTCTTGAGAGCATAACACTTGTCTTGAAGTTGTTGTAGTTGTTGTAGTGCTTGACGTTGTTGTACTGTTCTTTCCATAATTGTGAGCACTTGGGAAGATAGACTACGAAGGTGAATTTGTAATGTTTGGGCCATGATTTGAAGTTCTTCTATATCTGCTTCTAACTGGGTGAAGTTTTCTTTCTGGTGACTTGTCCCCCTCCTCGTCATTGGGCTAGATCCCACCAAGGAATAATGAGTACACTGAACAAGAGCACCAGATAGGATCACAACAAGGTAAGGTGAAAGAAACGTGAGGCAGAATGATCCCCAAATGATAGACTTAGAGCCATAAGAGACAATCCAAACATGGGTGGCTAACAACATAAAGACCCGGCTCACAATGCACAGAACCCACTCAAGAACATGATTGTTGGTATTGTTGGGTTGTTATATTCTTTGCAGTGAAATTTGAGTCGAGGTAGATCTACTGACGGTTGAAGGTCGAGGTGGATCGACAACAAGTCGAAGGTCAAGGAAGTTGAGCGGGTAAAGTCGAAGTCGAAGATATCAATGACAATTCAACCGACAAGAGGTCGAAGTGTGGGCGTGAGACGACCGACTAGAGATCGAATGAAGGACCGACTGATAACCCTACTTGGAAGTCGATTGTAATAGAATCTCGGGATTTGCGGGATTTGTAGCCAATGATATGCACATATCTGTAACCTTTTTTGGGCGCCAATATTTAGGGTTTTCCTTGTTGTAAATCCTATAAAGAGGCATGTTGTAAGGCCAAAAAGGCTAAGTTTGTAATCATGTAATGTTGTAATGCACTTATGCAGGTTAATGCATGTGTAGTTGTAGGTTGTTGTTCTTGCGCAAGAAAGAGGGTATAAATCGATTGTGTCTTAGGTGTGGACCAAGGTGTTGGTTGGATCTTTCTTTAACTTCTTGGTCTGGCCCAAGTTCAGATCTCAACAGGTTTCCAACAAAACCCTCTAAAACTATCGACCCTCCTGGTAAACCAAAAGGCAATGCTGCACACAGAGTGACTCAATGCTCAAGTGCTTGCAGTCTAGGAATGAGTGCAGGTATGGGAGTGTATTCTATCGTTCTTTATGTATTAAACTTGTTATTTATTCAAGTATTTCTAATATTCCTTCATCTTTTGCCTTATGCATGCATGCTAATACATCCAGCTTAACCATTCATTCATAAACTAATCATTGATAGAAAGTAAACATTCAAGAAACATCACATAGAACACAAGTTTTACCATTGTTCACCCCCTCCTAGGCTATGTCCACAAAGATTTGGCTTCTCTGCTCTTTTATTTAGTCTGCTACAAAATATGGCGTTGCGCGCATTACATCTTCAATCATACAATCATGATGAGGTTAAGGAACCTCTGTGAGGCGGGCTAGATCACACCAGGCTCCTCAGTCTGTGACCTAACAATCAAAATCTAGCTTACTTGACTCTTATACAACCTTATTACAATAATAATTGAACACCTTTAACAACGAAATTACAACAACTGAACCCCTAACCTAGACCTCCTAGGTTATTATTTATACTATTTTACAAGCTTATAGTCGTTACAATCTTTATAAAAAAACCCTAACCCTATCATGGTTAGGCTTGTCCGCCTTCTCGCCACGTTGCTTCTTCTCTTGCATGTTGCTTTTCATTATTTTTATGCATGTTTCTTTCCTGCCACCTGTTCTTCTCCAAAAATAGGCTTGCGCCCAAAATAGCCTTTCTTCTCAAAATAAGCCTGTGCCCAACACAAGATTAGACATGTAACCTTTTATTTAGATTGAATAAGACAACAAGAGAGTAGAACACTCAAAAGGAATGTTGGTTTCTCCTGGTTAAGGGTTAAAGGGTAAAATCTCGATGTATTGTGTGATTTCTTGTTTCATTTACATTCTTGATTAAATTCTTCTTCTCTTCTGCTAGGATTAGTGTGGAAGTGTCCTTCATTTCCTGACATGTGGTATCAAAGCTTAGGTTTGCCCTGCCAAGTGAGTGATCAGAGCGGTGCTATGCTTTGGCGAGTATATTAGATCTTGATTTTTCAATCTTGAATCTGAGAACTAAACCCTAGGTACAATAAGAGTCATAAGTCATAAATTGTGTTAAAGCTATTGGTAAAGAATGGGGAGCAGTTCAAGAATAGAGATAGAAAAATTCAATGGCTAGAATTTTGAGCTTTGGAAGCTTAAAATGGAAGATCTTCTTGTGGATCAAGAACAATGGACAATGGTATGTCCAGGTACCCAACCGACAAACATGTCGAAGAAAGAATGGGAGAAACTTGAAAGAAGAGCAAGAAGCACGATTCGGCTTTGTCTTGCAAATTCAGTGTTGTTGAATGTGTTGGGTGAAGATTCAACCAAGAAACTGTGGGACACGCTGGGAAGCGTATACCAGTCGAAATATCTGGTAAATAAGTTGTTTCTCGGAAAGAAATTGTATCTTCTGAGGATGAGTAATGGAAGTTCGGTGACTGATCATTTAAATGTGTTTAATACCATGTTAAGCCAGTTATCGTCTGTGGATATTAATATCACTGATGAGGAGAAGTGTATAAGCCTATTATGTTCTTTGTCAGAGTCCTGGGATAGATTAATTGTGGCTATTGGGAGTAATACAACCAAACTAGTGCTAGAGGATGTGGTTGCTTCTCTGTTGTATGAAGAAATGAGAAGGAATAACATGGAAGGATCAACCAAAGATGCTCTGGTAGTGAGAGGTCAACTGGTAGACAAAGATAAAGGTAGATTCTCCGGTAGAAAGTTCAATTCGAAGGGTAGATCTAAATTCCCGGTTCAGTCGACGCAAAGATGTTGGAAATGCGGTAAAGCTAGGCATTATAAAAAACACTGTACGTCGAAGGCAACATAAGTCATTGTTGGATCTGACGAGAAGCAGTCGACTAAGAGAAAGATGACCGCGGAAAAGGGAGGTGATGTGTACCTGGCGTCGACGAGTACACGGTCGGATCAAGATGTTTGGTTGATCAACTCAGGAGAATCTTATCATATGACACCACATAAAGAATGGTTATGTGAGTATGAACGATATGATGGGGATTATGTGTTCTTGGGGGACGACTCGACAACCAAAATTGTTGGACAGGGAAGAGTCTGACTGACACTACAGGATGGGAGGAAAAGAACCCTTCCAGGTGTGCTACAGATTTAGGGTTTGGAAAGAAACCTAATATCTGTCAGCAAGATGAGTGATGCAGGTGTGCATACTCTGTTTCACAAGGATTCGTGCAAGATGGTCAGAGGTGCGATGGTCTTATGAGAGGAGTTCAAATTGGTACCATGTACAAGCTGTTAGAGAATGTCAACTCAATTGGATGCAACAACATCGTTGCCCCTAAAATCAACTTGACCCGACTCGATGTCGACACAACTTGACTCGACTCGAGCCAAGTCAATTCAAACTGTCTCGACAAGACAAGACGAGATCAACCCGACCAGGTTATCGCACGAGAAGATGGGACACATTGGAGAAAAAGGACTTCGAGCTATGCAAAGAAAAGGTATGGTCAAAGGTTTTCCTGAATGTGGTTTAGAAGTTGACTTTTGTGAACATTGCATATATGAAAAACAAAGTTGGGTGCGGTTCCCATCTGGAGCGATAAGGGAAAATGGGATTCTAGAACTGGTTCATAGTGATGTGTTTGGTCCGGTTACAGTTCCTTCACTTGGTGGATCCCTATATTATGTCTCCTTCATAGATGATTTCTCTAGAAAGACATGGATATATTTCCTGAGGAGGAAATCAAAGGTTTTCGAGAGATTTAAGGAGTTTAAATCTCTTGTGGAAAACCAAACAGCAAAGAGGATTAAAGTGTTGAGGATTGACAATGGTGGTGAATTCTATGGAAAGGAATTCGATCAGTTCTATAAGTAGTGTGGCATAACACACCAAAATACCACACCATATACCCCACAACAAAATGGAATTGTCAAGAGAATGAACAGAACATTGATGGATAAGGCAAGGAGCATGCTCAATGGTGTTGGGCTCGCACAATAATTCTGGGCAGAGGCAGTCGATACTGCAAGATATCTGGTAAATATGTCTCCTTCGTCGGTGCTAGTCAACATGACTCCAAATGAGGTATGGTCTGGTAAGAAGCCTTTGGTGGCATATCTCAAAGTATTTGGTTGTGATGAATTTGTGCATGTTCCCAAGGAAAAGAGGAGCAAGCTGGACAAGAAGGCAATCAAATGTATTTTCATCGGATATAAAGAAGGGATGAAAGGATATAATCTATGGGATCCTGCATCAAGGAGAACAATGTACAGTTAAGATGTGGTCTTCAAAGAAGTCGGAGGTAAATCCGAGCCTGAGGAAGTTGTTCAAACCAATAATAATCCTGATACGTTGTGGTTTGAACTGAGGAACGAAGAAGATGATTAAGATGAGTCGACTAAATCTGAGGAAGAGGTGGAACAACTAACTCCAATGGTAAGGAGGTTAGAAAGAGTAAAGAAACCAATTGAAAGGTATAGTCTGCCCGAATTTTGTTCCGCATTCGTGCTAACTGCCATCGACGATGAGCCCAAGTCGTTTGGTGAGGCAGTCGACTCGACAGAGGGTAAACTCAAGAAGAACGCCATGGTCGAAGAGATGGAATCCTTGTACAAGAATGAGACATGGGATTTGGTCAAGTTACCTAGTGGAAGAAAGCACATTGGTAGCAAGTGGGTGTTCAAGAAGAAGATGAATGTCGTAGGCCAAGTCAAGAATTTCAAAGCTCGTTTGGTAGTGAAAGGTTATTCCCAAGTCGAGGGAGTTGACTTTGGTGAGATTTTTTCCCCTATTGCAAAACTAACTTCCATTAGAGTACTAATGTCTCTGGATGCAACATTCGATCTGGAGATAAAATAGATGGATGTGAAGACAATGTTCCTACATGGGGACCTGGAAGAAGAAATCTACTTGAAACAACCTGAAGGATTTGTAGTAAAGGGCAAGCAAGAGTTGGTGTGCAAACTCAAAAGAACCCTTTATGGTCTAAAGCAATCACCAAGGATGTGGTACCAGAAGTTTGACACTTACATCCTTAGTTTGGGATTTGTGAGAAGCAAAGCTGATCACCGCATATATTCCAAGGAAGAAGGTGGGCGTTTCATATATGTAGCTTTGTATGTCGATGACATGTTGCTGATTGGAAACAAGATGGACACAATAAAGGAGGTGAAGAAGCAAATATCCTCCAAGTTTGACATGGAGGATCTCGGTGCAACTAACTTCATTCTGGGAATGGAGATTAAGAGAGATCGAGCCACTAGAAATCTCTTGTTGAATGAAACGAAGTATATTGAAACAATTATGAAACGATTCAACATGCAGGATTTCAAACCTATGAAGGTGCCAATTCCAGTGGGAGCAAGGCTTACTGTTGAACAATGTCCAAAGACACATGAAAAAATAGAGGACATGGCACGTGTTCCCTATGCAAGTGTTGTTGGTAGTCTAATGTATGCGATGGTTTGCAATCGACTAGACATTGCCCATGTAGTGGGAGTGTTGAGCAGGTACATGTCGACACCTGGAAAGGACCGTTGTACATCTGTTAAGAGAATATTTAGGCATTTGTGTGGCACAAAGGACTATACGATATGCTATCAAGGAAGACTTGGAGGTGACAGTGGTAAAGTAGATGTACATGGCTTTGTCGATGCCGACTGGGCTGGAGATTTGGATCAATGGAGGTCGAACAACGTATATGTCTTCAAGATGTTCAGTGGTGCAATAAGCTGGATGAGTAAGTGACAGGCGATCGTAGCCTTGTCAACAACAGAAGTTGAATACATGGTGACCACTCATGGAAGAAAATAAGCGATATGGATTCAAAGGTTGTGTTCAGGAATCGGGTTTGAGCAGAGAGCTATGAAGGTGAGTTGCGACAGTCAAAGCGCAATATTTCTGGCAAAGAACCTTGCTTATCATTCAAAGACTAAGCACATTGATGTACAATACCATTTCATGAGAGATATGGTGGAAAGTAACAAGGTGCTACTAGAGAAAGTAGACACGTTGGAAAACATAGAAGACTCATTGACCAAGTCTATGAGTGCTGTGAAGTTCTTTTGGTGCAGAGAGGCAATGGGCATTGCTGCCCTGGGTCTGTGAACGGAAGTTCAAGAATATCCCGTTTCAACAAAGAAAACAACAAGTGGGAGAATGTTGGGCTGTTGTATTCTTTGTAGTGAAAGTCAAGTCAAGGTAGATCGACTGACGATCGAAGGTCGAGGTGGATTGACAACAAGTCGAAGGTCAAGGAATTCGACCGGGTAAAGTCGAAGTCGAAGATATCGACGACAAGTCAATCGAAAAGAGGTCAAAGTGCAAGCATGAGATGACCGACTAGAGACTGAATGAAGGACCGACTGGTAAACCGACTTGGAAGTCGACTGTAATAGAATCCCGAGATTTGCGGGATTTGTAACTAATGATATGCACAGATCTGTAACCGTTTTTGGGTGCCAATATTTAGGGTTTTGCATGTTGTAAAGCCTATAAAGAGACGTGTTGTAAGGTCGAAAAGGCTAATGTTGTAACCGTGTAATGTTGTAATGCACTTATGCAAGTTAATGCATGTGTAGTTGTAGGTTGCTGGTCATGCATATGTAAGCCGAATTAGCTACAAGGTTGTTCTTGCACAGACAAGAGGGTATGATGTCGATTGTGTCTTAGGTGTGGACCAAGGTTAGACATGTAACGTTTTATTTAGATTGAATAAGACAACAAGAGAGCAAAACACTCAAAATGAATGTTGGTTTCTCCTGGTTAAGGGTTCCATCTCGGTGTACTGTGTGATTGCTTGTTTCATTTACGTTCTTGATTAAATTCTTCTTCTCTTCTGCTAGGATTAGTGTGGAAGTGTCCTTAATTTCCTGATAGGTATGGCCGAGGAATATTGCAACGGATGAATACATCCCACACAGACTCAGGATCGAGCATGGGAGGAGAATGAAATCTATAGTTGGACATGAAGGCATTAAGGGAATTAAAGGAAGGTGGGATGTCAACACATGGTTGAAAGCATGGCTTGAACCCATGTGGAGGGGCCCTGACATGACCATTAAGCGGGGGAAGGCCATCAAGGGATGGGATTATAGCAAGGACTCCCATTTATATGAAGGATCCCCATTTTATCCTTATTAGCTAGGTTGGCTTGCTGGTCAACAAGAGAATTGTTGATCTGGAAGATGTGAAAACAATCAACTAATGGGATCCTTTGCATCTCCTTTTGTATTATGTGGAATGTGGAACAAAGTTGCGCATCATGGGGAAGCGACCCCAAGCGAAGGTGTCTGCTGGTATTTTTTGAATCACCAAGAATGGTAAGCCTATTAATATGGCGAGTGCTTGCCAACACAAGACCTCAGAGTAAATCATAGGCCTCAACTTGGTTATTGGTGACATGTCCTAGGCTCCAAGAGTAGGTTAGCTTAGTAGTTCTTCCAAGGCCAAAGAGAACCCCGTCCGCTTCTGCCACCCTGAAAATCATATTAAAAGTAACTTTTATCTATTAATTTAATAAGTTAAACTAATTTAAATGAATGTTAGTAAGATATTTTATCTTTTTAAATATCATATAAATAATTTAAATTAATTTTTTTATTTAATTTTTAATTTTGAAATTTTTTTACACTAGAATCTAATAAATATGAATTATTATTTTTTCATACAAATTAAGTGTAAAATCTAGTTTTTTAATTAAAATTTGTATATATTATTTATGATATAAATCTAGATTTATGGATACTCCAGATATATGAAGTACGGCCGCTTTCTCACACGGGTGTGAGTAATATACGCCTTACTTTTAAAAAATCCAACTTATAGGAAAAGAACTCGTGTCTCGTTCCATGATAAAACACAGTTCCATGATCAACTAGACGCGCTTTCATCATTTAATCTCATTATCCATATCCGGCTAAGGTATACAGGTGGTACGAGGTTATTTGAGGATTGCAATAAACACTTGCCTTATCGCTTCATAGGTGGAAAGAACGACGTTTTTTATTTCGAATTATGGTTGGAAAAACAGTGATATCTATCCATCTGGCATGGCATCTTCGCTGGTATCTGCTACTTCCCCGCTTTTCTTTTCCATTACGAAGAGGAACGCGTTTGGGGTGCCGTGGAGGCAACTTAACTCTCCAATCCTTTCGACCCTCAAACAGGGCCTTCTCCAAACTCACCGTAAGTAACACCATTTTTGTCAAATTCTAATTTTTGTTGAAAACTTGGAAACATGGGTTTGCAAAGAATATAAGCATCAAGAACAATCTTCTGCACTAAATTAAACAAAAACAGCTGTTGCTACATTACAGTGCATTATATTATATAATGGGTATGTTTGTTTTGGGATGTTAAGATGACGATGATGGTGGTGGTTACCATCAATTGAAATCAAGTTTGACTGGTTTGTCAGATTTGAAAAAATGATTAATAAGGATTTAATTGATTTACTGTTGTCTTATGATTTAAGAGATTAGTTAGAACGTTACCTAAATTTTATAGTTTTGATGAGTTAACCGGTTATGAAAAATCATCAGTATTATAATTTTTTTAAAATGTAACTTGAGATTTCATGTAGGTATGCACAGGACATTATAAGAAAAGATGTTTTTCCATCCTAACCTTTTTATCGTCAAAAATAAGAAAAAAGCAAGTATAAGTATCTTTTTCTAGACATGAATGATGAATATCTATTTACTACATGAATGACTCCAAGCTAGGGCCGATAACCCATCATCAGCAATATTGTAGACCTGTCGCAGCATCACCAGCACCTCAAGGGTATAGTTATCAGGATCACGATGGATGATGTAAAATGTCTTAGGTGTATTGATCTGAAGCTCTCATGACAAGCCTTTAACCAGCCTTGAACACAGCACGTAGGGTGATTTTCAAAAGACTTTTTCGGCGACTTGAAGCTACACAAAAGATACATTGCAATGTTGGAGGATGGTCAAACCCTAGATGCAGTGCCAAGGCAGGATTTGTGTAATGTCCCCTTTCGGGTGATCATGGACTTGGATGCAGTAGCCTAAGTGATTCCCGTAGGCTATAGTCCTTAAGAAGGGAATTAATTAATTATTTAATGTCCTAAGGGGAAAAGTGCCTAACAAAACCACATTAGATAATTAAAAGGGGAAAAAGGAAAAAGCACCTAAAGTGACTTAGGAAGAATATGAAACATCACTTAAATTGATTAAAAGGGTAAAAGGGTTGCAAAAGAGTCAACGAAGAAATAAAAGGGAAAAATGAGGGCACTCTCTCTCATTCTAGCACTTTTTGGTATTTTTCTAATTTCTCGTTGAGTGAGCTCATTGTAGTCTTAGAACTCTTGGGACGAAAACCCTAGGAGGAATTGCAGAGATTAGTTTTGGTGGTGCAACATACCCACCCTAGCTGATCATTTTGGAAGAGAACACACAGTTTTCTTCACTGAACTTCAGTTGGGGCAAGTTTCCATCATTCGGCAGCTTGTATCTTGAACAAAGGTTGGTTTATTTGCTTGAGGCGGCTAGTTTCTGTTGAGATTTGTACCTTGGGAGGTGTTTCCCATGTGCTTTTAGCCTCCTTAGCACATGTGGGAAGGTTTAGTCACTTTGTACCTAGTACTTTTGTCTATTTGTACTTTGACTTTGGATAAAGTACATTTTGGTCACTT
>ML800108.1:0-15356 GCA_009831015.1 Picea engelmannii
AAAACAAATGAGACTGGGGAGAGCACCGCTAGCTTCAATAAGTTGTCATCAATGAATGTACCACGTAGACAAAAGGAAATTTACCCCATCCACAAAGCATCAAATACTGGGCACAGAGGTAGAGGTAGTTATATGGGAAATATTTGGCTTGGTATAACAGATTTAGATCTTGGCTCTTCGTGAATTTGCAAATTGCTTATTTGTTCGATCAAGATTATGCGGTGGTTTATGTGCATTCATGATATTTTGTTTGCTTGCAGGGTTATTTCCAGACATCTTACAGGGTAAGGGGCGAGAGCAAGAACATGGCGTGCAAACCAAAAAATAAACCAGGCCAAAGTTTGTTGCGTGAGAGTTATATGTCACCTGCCTCTTATCTTGCATAAATTGTAGACCTTCTTATTCATTTTATTTTAATATTTTTTTCTAATGTACTTACTGTTTTATTGTTTGATTTGCACATAGAAGCATGCGCAAATTTTTATTTATGTATTTATCTTAAAAAAATAAAAAATGATTTCGCAAACTTATTACAAATTTGTGAGCAAATGGAAACAAATCATAGACGGAAAATAGATTAGGCAATTTTTCCATCAATTAATTAATCTTCCTGAAATCAATCAGTCGTCCTACTTTATTATCCTTGGGGTCGCACAAAGCGTGGAGGAGAGCATACTTATTCTAACAAATAAAAAAAACTTAAAAATAAAATCCTACCTACACTACGCTAATTAAAAATGAGAGATTAGTTACGGGTAGTCAAATAGCCAATGTAGCCATGCACGCAATAGTAATAAGAATATGTTGGCTTTCAATTTCGCAAATGAAAATCAGAAATATATATGAACGTGTGAAATTAGTTGTTGAAACTGTGAATTAAAAAAATAAAAAGAAAAACTAAATGGATCTAACCTAGTGTTGGGGCTCACAAATGTCATATTTTCATTCACCTTTCCCTTCATCATTCTTCACATTTCATCACCCCGTTAACCTTTCATGATATCATTTTCATAAATATACTTGGTTTCACCTTATTATTCTCCACTTTATTCATTTTAGTATTAAAAGGGAATTTGTGATTAAATGTTAGAAAATCGACATGTTTTCATATATATCTCAAAAATGTGTGAGCTTTGTAATGTTTAGGAATATGAGAAGGATTAATTCAAAAGGACTTCTTGAATACTTCCTCCACCATTTCAAGATTTGACGAGATGATTCAAGCCCATTCCAAGGATAATATCATGGAGATTTGGTTGGAATATCTTATCCAAGATGTATGAGAGATATGTGTGAGGATTTGAAGGGATCATATTTTGTAATAATGGGAAAATAGTTGAGAGAATAGTGGATCTGTAATTATGAGATGGTTATTTTATCTTCAAGGCTCTCATGTATAAAAGAGATGTTGGTTGTGGAGCCTGATTATCTTCCTAATTTAGAGGTCTTTTACTTTTAGCCGTGTTTATACCCCATGAAGTATTTACACCCAAGAAGTATGTACACTCTTCCACGCGGGGGAGTGCAAAGGGGGGATACCCCCTCTGCAGGGTTCGGGGGGGCTATCCCCCCGGTTAGGGGGTCTGGGGGCAAGCGGGCCCCCAGCGGGGGTTCGGGGGTGAAGCCCCCGAAGCAAAAATTTCCTTGTAAAAGTATATTGTAATTTCATTGTAAATATGGACCATTCATTATAAGGTCACAGATCTAACGATAGAGATTATGTTAGGGTTTTTTTCCCTAGAAGGCAACCCTCTTTTATGAGGGAAATGTATTGTAGCTATGTATGTTCGCGAGTATTGTATTCTGAGAGAGGAGACTGTGAGAGAAAGAAGAGGAAGTTACAGCGGGTTTTGTTGTAGGTTGTATCCCTTCATTTTGTTGGATAATAATAAGGAAATGACCTGCAATTTCTCTGGTGGACGTAGCCCACACTAGGTGAACCACGTAAATCTGTGTCTCTCTTGTATTTTGTATCTTCTATGTTTTGTTTCCGCATTTGTTTTATTTTATTGCTCCGCGGTCCTGTTTTTTCTAACAAGAGAGTGCTCTCTCTTCATGAGGGAGGAGTAGTGGTAGTAATAAGTCAATAATAATTTCGTAGTCATTGAGTAGTAATCCTTAGGATTTGAAAGAGAAAGGGATTCTTAGCTTTGATTCATAGTTTTGGTTTTCTTGCTTTCATTATTTTGTTATGAAGATTGATTTGATTATTGTAATGTAAGATTGCTTCATTGGCGTGAGATCACATATGTTGTTGTGTCATTCAACTCTTCACATGTTGTATTTTCTTTTCCTTCATGTAGTTCTCCATTCCTAGATTAGTTTCATTTACACAATTTCATTTCAGTCGTAGGTTGTAGTAATTCAATTCCAAGTCGTGTGTTTCAATTTCCTGCATTAGATTAATGATTCAATTTCATTCGTATGTTGTAGCAATTCAATTCCAAGTCATGTGTTTCAATTTCCTGCATTAGATTAATGATTCAATTTCATTCCTAGCTTAAACATTAGATTATATTAGTCCCACTTCAATATTTCATATACTTTGTGTGTGGTTCATAATTTTACGAACCTCGGATTGACAAATTAGATAGTTGGGAAAGTACTACAATGCAATTAATTCAACATTAGTTCGGTCCAATATAACAACTGTCGTTCCCTTGTTACAATTGTTGTTCCCTTTCTAGGAAGTGTCGTTCATTTGAATAGAACAACTGTCGTTCCCTTTACGATTGTTGTTCCTTTACAGGTGTTTCATCTCTGGAGGATGAGGTATTGAAAATGGAAGGTAAGAACCTACGTAGGCAACAAGTAAAATACGTGTGCCAGTGCCTACCTTTGGCTAATGCATAGAGGTTTTTTTTAGGACATATTTAGATCCCAACAGTAAGAAAACTGACTTAGATTAATCAAGAAGTCCCAAATCAAGTACATAACCAAAAAACCAGTGTTCTTCATCAAAATATTACAATAGCAGGGAGCCTAGATCAACCATTCGACCTTAACAAAATACTAAAATTGCCTATATATAATCAGAAATGTTGCAACCACCGGGAGCGTGATTGAACCTATTCATTTAAAGCTTTGCGTATGAGCAGTCTTATTCCAGACTTTGCATGTATCCCTTTGTCAAACACAAGCTCAGATCGACATGGGTCTATAGGAAAATATGTCCATAAGGGGCCTCGAGCTGATAGCTTTGACCTTTGCGTCAGGGCCTCCATGCCTTCTGTTTATGGAGTGAGCCTAGGTTTCAACTATCGGACTGCATCCATTAACTGATATCTCCTCGCGATCGAGACTAGACCAGGTAACTAGGGGATGGCCACTTGCTGCGATTAAACAAGATGTTGAATGAGCATGTGAATTCAGGGCCATGGGTCTACACAAGATCTGTGACTGGGAAAGTCCTGCCATTTTCAGTGATGCCGCTGAAATTTATCCTTCCACCAATTCTGAGATACATTACACTTCCCATGGATACGATGCCAAATTTGGCATTTTAAAATCCTTGGACACAGAGCAGAGGATGAGTGCCCTGTGACTTTGACCTCACTCTAATATAACCTCGGGATGTGACCTGATGCTTATCCCATATGATGCTTCAGGATTTCACACTTTAGGAGTCTTCACATCATTTGTCTCCATATTTCCCAATACCCGAGTCAGAGAAATCACCTTTCTCGGACCAATGATCAGATCTGCTTCGCAATCTACGGCTGTGATTGCTTCTTCGGGACTACAAATCAGCCATCTCCATGCGATGGGTTCCAACCTTTCCTTCTGGACCCGCCTTCCATATGACCTTGGGTTGTGACCCTTGGCCCAACCTCCAAGTTCTTTACGAACTCGCATTGCAAGAAACTTGTGCATTTATCCCAACAAACCTCTAATTCGCGAAACTGTGAATCCGTTGATCTATAGCCACGTGCCCTTCTGGATCAGACGGTCCAGTTTTACTTCTCATTTCATGCTTAGGAACCTTGGGACTTCAGTACTTCGACACTTCTCATTTCAAAACTCCATAATCTCATTCTCGTGAACCTTTGGATCGGCTACCACCTGTCCCCGTAAGATCGTACAGCTCCTGCTTATTTCGAGCTTCGAGACTTCGGACCATTAACGAACAACTTTAACAATATTTCGAACTTCCAATTCCCACGATACATTTTCACCATTGATCTCTCCCAATGAGATCTAAGGCCCATATTTAATCTTTGCTCGACATTTATTTTCCTGATTAGATCTCCATCGTTGAAAGATAAAGTTGTTTGCTTTCTTTTTTAGATTCCAAAACAGACTGCTCTGAACATTGCGCTTTGACATTTCTTGTGAAGACCACAAACCTGGATGACCTGCTGCCCTTGACAACTATATGTGATAACATTTGGCTCCATAGGGGATGGCATGCTCCCTGCGAGCTGCCAAGAATGCGCAGTTCCACTGCGTTGTTGTTGGGCTATGGAGTCGAGCTCAAAACTCACATTAGAAAACAGGGAAATATCTACACTAGCCTACTAAAATGAAAACAAACACATGGGCTCTAGAAGGAGCTTATTTATATACAATCCTAGGCTAACTAATTTTTACAAAGCGGTAGGTGAAAGAAAACTTCCACCATAGCCACCCAGACTATCTAGTAATATAATTCTTCTTTTTACTGTAAATGATCCACAGCAGGTAAAGGAAGCATGACATCATAAAAAAAACACGTCTTGGAACACTGACAATACCCCTAAATGATGATAAGATGGAAAATTTTGCAGGCTCCAATGCTTTTGGAAAACACAGCTCCATATATAACTCCACAGGGTCACAACATTTATAATTTGGAAAGCTCAACTGGTAAGAAATTAACCCATGTCCTTCATTGTTGCTCTCTCGTCATTCGATGTTCTCAGATTGTACAGGTGAGTAGAGGACTGATGCAAGGCGGTTTATCCCAGGTGATATTTTCTCATTTATAGGTTCTGGACAAGAGATAAACTACCCATTTAACTCCTCCTTGTCTCCTTCATGGCTCTCCAAATGATCTTATTCATAATCATGATAAACATGAACCATGGAAAATCTCTTCTCTTCGTCATCTTCAATGGGATATTCATCAAAATTTGGGTGCTCTTGGTTAGTACTTGAAATCACTTCTTCATCATAAGAAGGGATGCCAAAAACATCTGTTTCTAGGACCGGAATATCCTCTACATCTCCTTCATAAGAGAAGTGCACACGATTTGCCTCCAATTTTTCCATTTTTGCAGAAAGTGCTTTTACCAGTTTCACCAACTCATCTGAGTTATACCCCTCCTCCTCACAGCTTTCGCAAGAACGAACTATTTTCTGAACACCGTCTCTATACTCCTCACAACAATTATGACAGATTAACTCAGAGGAATAATACCTTTGACACTGAGCATTGAAAGCTGCATGAAACTGCTCCAGGGAGGAGATGCTAGCAGGGGGCAAGGAGTGATACCACTCATGAGCATCTCCCGCTAATGAGAACATGAACATCTTCAATAATACATCCTCATGATGTATCTCCCACTGATTCATGAGCTCATGAAACTCATGGAGATGCTCGGTAGGGTTTTCATATTTATGTTCTCTAAATATGGGCAAACAATCACCCCACTCATTGATAGTAGGAACAACATTTGGAAAACCAGGAACATCAGAGAAATTAAAAGGAGCAAACCTCCGAGCCAAGATCTTTTCCATTTCAAAATAGTGGATTCACCACTGGATTATTTAGTCATGGAGTCGCCAGGTGAATGATATGCAGTCTGAATGTGTCTGGTATTTGTTCACCATTAAAGGCCAGATCTGAGCGTTGGCGTTCTCCCAAGGAGATTTCCAATCTAGGACAGCAGCTAAAATCCTTCTTGAGAAAGATTTCCTTTCTTGATAATCTTCTCTGGGTATAATTTAGGTGTAGCTAGAGGTGGTTGTGGAGTAGACCTCGTGTGTCTGTCTTTCGGAGCCACAATTGAAACAATGGAGTCGCCAAGTGCAAGTTGCAATCTTCAATGGTTCTGATACCTGATGCACCTTCAAAATCAGAAGTTGTTTGTCATTCTATCACAGGGAATGTCTTCAATTTGTCCCCAACAATGGCACCAGAAATGTTAGCACTAGAAGTCACCTTCAAACTGCATAGAAGGTAAACCCAGTACCCATCATTTTATGTGAGTGTAATTGAGTTTTAAGAGGTCAAATGGAGAAGACTCAATGATAATAACGTTCTAACTCAGAAATCCGGACTAGCATGCACAAGCAATTGAGGTCTAGAATCAAATTCAGTTAGTAAGTTGGAGTAAAGGTGAATAGAGTGAAGACTTTGGTGAGGAGAGTGTAGAGGTATGTCATGAACATCAGGTCTTCCAGCAGCCTAAGGAGGAAAAACTTGAACGCAATATTCTCTTGAATTCAAATCTCAAATAAACTGAAAGAAATTATAACAACATTATAATCAAACATTCATCATAATACAGTTACAACACTTCATGTGAATCAGTCATTCATGAACTCTCTTAGTATCAGAGGAAAATACGATGGGGTAAGAAAACTAACTTAGATTAATCAAGAAGTCTCAAACCAAGTACATATCCAGAGAACCAGTGTTCTTCATCAAAATATTACAATAGCAAGGATCCTAGCTCAACCATTCGACCCTAACAAAATACTAAAACTACATGTATATACTCAGAAATGTTGCAACCACTGGGAGCGTGATCGAACCTCTGCATTTAAAGCTTTGTGTCTGAGCAGTGTTATTCTAGAATGTCCATGTATCCCTTTGTCATAAGCGATCTCAAATCAGCATGGGTCTATAGGAAAATCTATCCACAAGGGGCCTCGAGCTGATAGCTTTGACCTTTACGTCGGGGCCTCCATGACTTCTATTTATGGAGTGAGCCCAAGTTTCAACTATCAGCCTGTGTCCATTAACTGATATCTCCTTGGGATCAAGACCAGGCCAGGTAACTAGGGGATGGCCACTTGTTGCGATTAAACATGATGTTGAATGAGCATGTAAATTCAGGGCCATGGGTATGCACGAGATCTGTGACTGGGAAAGTCCTGCCATTTTCAGTGCCACCTTTGAAATTTATCCGTCCACCAATTCTAGGATACATTAGACTTCGCATGGAGACAATGCCAAATTTGGTGTTTTAAGAGCCTTTGATGCAGAGTAGAGGATGAGCGCCCTGTGACTTTGGCCTCACTCCAATATGACCTCGGGCTGTGACCTGACGCTTATCCCATATGATGCTTTGGGATTTTGCGCTTTGGGATTCTTCACATCATTTGTCTCCAGATTTCCCAATACCCAAGTCGGTGAAATCACCTTGCTCAGACAAATGGTCAGATATGCTTTGGGATCGACGAATGCGATTGCTTCTTCGGGACTCTGAATCGACCATCTCCATGCAATGGGCACCAACCTTTCCTTTTGGAACCACCTTCCATATGACCTTGGGTTGTGACCCTGGGCCCACCCTCTGAGTGCTTCGTGAACTCGCACTACAGGAAACTTGTGCATTGCTCCCAGCAAAGCTCCGATTCATGAAAATCTGAATCCTTTGATCTATCGCCATGTGCCCTTCTAGATCAGATGGTCCAGCTTTACTTCACATTTCGCACTTCAGGACCCCGAGACTTCAGTACTTCGGCACTTCTCATTTCAAAAATCCCAAAGCTCATTCCTGCGAACCTTCGGATCGACTACCACCTATCCCCCTAAGATCGGATGGCTCATGTGTATTTCGGGCTTTGGGACTTCAAACCATTGACGAACAACTTTAACAATATTTCTAACTTCTAATTTATTGCGATAAATTTCCACCATTGATCTCTCCCAATGAGATATACGACCCATATTTAATCTTTGCTCGACCTTTATTTTCCTGATTGGATCTCCACCGTTGAAATATAAACTTGTCTTCTTGCTTGATTTGAGTCTAAAACAGACTTCTCTGAACGTTGCGCTTTGACGTTTCTTTTGCAGACCACGAACCTGGATGACTTGCTTCCCTTGACAACTATATGTGATAACACCACCGAGTATCCTATTGACCCTATTTGTATTAGGACGGGTGGAGGTATTTCCCATCGTTAATCCTCTGAAACCTAGAGTCATGGGAGGGTTGTGTGAAGCCATGGTCCCCTAGAGATGTGATGGTGATTGTCAGTTTCCTACTAAGGAATCTTGGTCAAGATAGATGACACTTCAACTTACAGGTTCTATCTAGAGTTAGGTCAATATAGTTGATGCTCCAACTTAGTCCAATAGAGGAAAGGATAAGATGTGGAAAATGGAAGTAGGGTGGGGAGGAAGGATGCTCTTATGTTAGTTGAGAATATCGATTGGGGATTATATGTGCCACTATTTTTTACTCGCTTGGTTCCTACCATGTTTAAAACCCTATTTTTTATTCTCTTTTGATATTGTAAGTGTGATAATCAATTATTGATGAATCATTGTAATTTTATTCATTGAGATTATTGAATGATGCATTTATTTGATATGTTGGCATGCATGCCTTGGTGTGATCATATAGAACTATGAACTAGAGGCAATGAATTTTTATCATTAGTACACACACATGATATGTGTCCGCTAACTACACATACATACCGTACACATGTACACTAGTACAATTAATTGATGTATTAATTATTAAAATATGTTATTAATTATTTAATTGAATGATTTAATGACTATGTAAAGTATATTGCATACATAAATCTAGTAGAATTATATACCTTATTTGACTTTGATTGATGGTTGGTATGATGAATTAAATGAGTATTGTGGGTTGTCATAAATTTTCATGAAACGTTTCAAGATGCATTTGAAATCTAGCATAAGAAAAAAGACTTTGCATTCTATTTATTGTTATTTTATGTAAGTCATTTATATTTTAGGTTTATTTTCACTTTTCCAAAAAATCTAGATGAGGGAGGTTGATGACTAATAATGAGGGTGGTTGAGGAGACTTGGAGTAGGGGGTATGGAAACTTGATAAATAGGAAGAAGAAGTGGTGTTGAAGGGGGGAAGAGGTTTGATATTGTGGGGAGTATGGATAATATTGGAAGATAAATTTCTTGTCATAGTCATCTTAGAGCATATGTACTTTGTTGTTCTTTGAGTGACAGGCACGGAGGGATAATAAATCGAAAGGTTTATTGGAGCTAGGGAGCCAACTAGGCCCCTAGTTAGTTGGGAGGATAATTTTGTTGTTTCACTCTTGGAAAATGGGAAAAAAATACTTGGAAGCATCTTACTACTACTGGTAGGATTGGATTACAAATGATCAACTTGAATAGGCTAGGGAGGAGGTATTTTCTTAGTACGTATTTGGTATGTTTCTATTAATCCATTTATATAGTAAAAGTTTGTTACATCAAATATTTTAATGCTTGTGTGTATAAGTTAGCATATATTTTTTCATAGAATCCTAGGGAGAGTTGTTACACATGGTGGTCCCAATTGGTTATACTATTCCACAAAATCCAATCAAATTGTTGGACAATTATCTCCTTAGGGTAGTTGTTACAACCTTATTTTCCATCATAAGGACACATGGAGGACCCATTGATGTTTTCCTACTGAGGCGCACTCTTTTGTCTTAGATTTTACTTATTTTGAGGGAGGTCACACTCTGTTATCCTAGAAAAGTGAGACCCACCACGGGATGCATAGTTGAAAGAACATGACCGATCATTGGCTATGCTACTTACAACCCCCTATAAACTTCTAGATTTGATGAGTTGTGAGGAGATCAATATTGGGTGAGTTGTTTCCCTCATGATATGAGCTTGGAAACTCCCAATACATTTAGGGTTCATTGATTTCTATAGATCTAGAAGCATACCCTAGCCTCCTCCGTCAATCTATATAAATAAGGAATTCCAAGGGTAAGAGGAAGAAGAATCTACATTAGAATTGTGCTGTGGAAATTCCAAAGGAGATATTCTACATGATTTGGTCTTCATATCAAGTCAACCTTGCTTGTGTGAGGGCTAAGAAGGAGCTAGAGTAAGGGACAAGGAGGAATTCAGTCATGTATCAAGGAAATTTCATGGTTGATGTACATTTTCTCCATTATTAATATAGATCTACTTGGTTTTTCCCTTCCAATGATGTTGTATTCATTCATAGATGATAGATATGTTCTTTCCTTGAGTAGATCAGAGTAGATCTAGACTGGGTTGGATTTCTTAATACTTGAATATATTTGAGGATTTGTAATTGTTGTCTCTTTGTGTGCAAGAAGCAGGTTGCAGGAGTTGGAGTTGTATCTCTGGAGCTGCATTAGCTGGGATACGTAAGGAAAACCATCGACTTATAAGGTATTCCATTTTATCTTCTAGCTTAAATGGGAATAAATATGATACAATCTAGGGAAATTCTTGTAGTGTTCTATCTTGTAGTCTATCTCAAATCACAATCAAATTTGAGTGAGTGCTCACCTATCCACATGCATGATTTATTTGCAACAATAGTCCCTTAGACTTGATGGGGACCACTTTATTTAGTTAGTCCACTGATATATAGATGAATTTGTTGGTTTCTCCAAATATTCTAGTTGGTGTATTTACTAAAGTTAACTACTCACTCAACAATATTCAGAAGTTGGTTTGATACATTCCAAATATCATCATATTCTTGCAAGCTAGAGAGAGGGAAGGTGTAACATGAGGGAGTGAAAGGAATTCAAGTTGTGTAGTTTCGAGCACAAAAGTTGGCTACACCTAGGCACTAAGTAGATTGCATGAGAGAGAGAGAAGTTGAAAATGTCTTTGAGGAGGTATGTCTCAATATTTAGGGTGAGTGGTGATGTGATTGAGACAAAGTGGAGTTTTAGATACAAATTAAAGATTTCCAGAATTTGTGTGTTTTGGTATTGTTGTAGGTAAACACACAACAGTTGATCCAGGTGGATATCGATGACCACCCACCTCTTCCAACTGGTTCAAAAAAAAATTCTAACAATTTTGGCAATTTACTATTTTTAATAGTTTTTAACTTTCGAGGCCATTTTGAGGGCCTAAATGAAGGTTTTTTGGGATCGAGCTTCTCAATGATAGCCAAAGGATCTTATTGAGCCCCCAAAATGAATCTCCTCGACGATACCTTTCCAACGAGCTATTCTGTGCCCCAAACAGAGATCGTATGCTAAAGTTACGCCCCTAGGAAGTTGATATACATGAAACTACCCAAAACGGGGTCCACAAAATTGTTGGCTTTTCATCTTCCGGGGTTAGGGTTTTTGATTTTCTTTATGATAAAAAGGAAATTGGTGCCTCATTGTAAAATCATCTTCTTGCGAATGTGATTATCGGACACATCTCTTCTCAAACATAATTTTCCACCATTCTAGCGAGTCTTTCACTCTGTATTTTTACAGTCTTTGTACATTTTCGCTCATTAATAGAAAAATGTGTATCATTGTATCTCTGTGTTTATGGTTTAATCTCTGATACATTTATGTTATATTATTGGATATCTGAGATATCTCTTTACATTTCTTTATTATATCTCTGCTCTCATTTCGTGCCGAAAATAATCTGGATCAGTGGTATCGGAGCAGGTTGCTCTTGATCGTTTTTCAGTGCATGTCCCCGACAAGGTCCGAGTATAGAAGTTGTGTCTCAATCTTGTCTCTCTTGAAGAAAATCTCTCTCACATGCCCAAGAAACCCTCCATGGAAGAAGAAAATAAAAATGACGGAGAAGACGATTATATTAATCTGTTGTTTAAGAAATCTTTCACGTGACAGAGGGACGAAATGATGGAGAATTTTTCCCACATCCTTCAATGCCTACCAATAACAATAGGTGCGTCTTCATCAAGCGGGCACTTTGGAGGCACCTCTCCTTTCAAGGTACAATTTAATTTTGATATTCCCATATTTGAAGGACAAATAGATGCAGATGCCCCAGAAAAATGGTTGAATCTGCTAAAAGGTTATTTATCTGTTCATAATTTCTCTGATTGGGAAAAGATCACCTTCGCACTCCTTAAGGCTCTCCCCCATGTCAAACATTGGTGGGAAACTTACTGGGAGAAAATTTCCACAGAGGAGTCTGGAATATATGGGGTCCATCCCACTTGGGATTTTTTTGTGGATGTGGTAATGGAACAATATTACCCTATTGGAAACTATGAGGACCAGTACATGAGATGGACCACATTATGGAAACAGAGGGGCCAAGCAGTTCCGAAGTTCACCAATACCTTCCATACCTTGCAGACCAAGCTGGGTATAAAATACTCTAAACGAAATTTGGTTCTGAAATACCATGGGGATCTACACGTATAAATCCAAAATGAAATGGATTTTTTGGACATCTCATAACTCGATGTTTCTTATCAATATGTTGTTAAAATCGAGCAGAAATTTAAGCACCAGAACAAATGGGAGTTTGGGTCTGCAAATTTGCAACAACCAAAGTATGATAAATACGGCCCTAACAAAAAGTCTCCCAAAAACCAGTCCAAGCCACAGGAAAAAAAGGGTCAAAAAAATATGAAGGACACCGGAAAATGGTGCGATTTCCACAAAATCCCCTGGCACAACACCGATGAATTCCGCTTAAGAAAATCATGGGTGGTCAAGATCAAAGATAAGGATCTAAACCCTGATTTAGAATCTAATTCAGAAAATATTGATAGAAGACAGATCTTTGACGCAGGCCCCACTACTATTGTCTCGACCGCAACAATTCAACCAGAAGAACCCATAGATCCTGAAGAGGGGGAGCACCTTTTTCATTCATAGATGTGGGTGAAGGGGACCCTGCTGCATTTTATTGTTGATAGCGGAATCCATAAGAACCTCATCTCAGTAGAGGTCATCAAATAGTTGGGATTGTCGACAACACCACACCCGCAACCATACAACATCGGGTCTCTTTGATAGGGACGAGATCTTTGTGTCATCTATCAGTGTCGATTGTCATATTGCATCCAAACCTTCAAGGATGAGGTATTATGTGATGTTTCCCTGTTAGATGTCTGTGTTGTTCTCTTGGGCCAACTATAGATGTGGAAGTGCCATGCTATCTATGAGTCTCAACCCCACAATTTCATTGTTACCTTGGGGGTCATATCTATAGGATACCAGAGGTAGTTCCAACTACTTTTTCACCTAAACAATGTCGCAAGCTGGTATCTCATACTACAAAATTCAGTGTCTTCACAATCTGTTCAAAAGGTGAACAAAAGGATACTGCAACAACTACAACCTCGACCCAAGCACCTTCTATCCAACAGAAGCAGGTCGACAAGAATGCAGCGAAGCGAAAATATTCCTTCTGCACCAAGACATATCATGTATCCCGACTAGTTGAACAGATTCAACCCCGCCAACAACAAGTTCATGATAGCCTTCCACGACGCAACGTTTCCAGCAAGGCAAGCAGCGCACCAAGATTCAATCACTTTCCCCTCTCTCCCAGAAACTCAATGAAATGGATACCATTTCTTCCTAAGGAGGGAGTATTGATCCAGGTGGATATCATTGGCCACCCACCTCTTCCAACTGGCTCAAAACAATTTTCTAACAATTTTGGCAATTTAATATTTTTAGCAGTTTTTAACATCTGGGTCCATTTTGAGGGCCTAAATGAAGGTTTTTCATATCAATCTTCTCAATGATAGTTGAAGTCTCTAATTGAGCCCCCAAAATGAATCTCCTTGAAGATACCTTTCCAAAAAGCTATCATGCGCCCCAAACGGAGATCGTATGTCAAAGTTATGCCCCTGGGAAGTTGATACACCAAACTACCCAAAACAGGGTCCACAAAATTGTTGGCTTTTCATCTTCCGAAGGTAGGGTTTGGGATTTTCTTTATGATAAAAATTCCTTTGGAGCCTCAATGTAAAATCATCTTCTTGGGAATGCGAGTAGCAGACACATATCTTCTTAGAGATAAGTTGCCACCATTCTAGTGAGTCTTTCACTTTATATTTTTACAGTCTTTGTACATTTTTGCTCATTAATAGAAAATTGTGTATCACTGTATCTCTGTGTTTGTGGTTGCATCTATGATACATTTTGGTTATATTATTGGATATCTGAGATATCTATGTACATTTCTTTATTATATCTCTGCTCTCATTTCGTGTCGAAAATAATCAGGATCAACAGTGAACTGGAAGAGGATGTTGAGAAGTGGTAGCGGCATAAGAAGTGAGTGGTAGTGATGAAGGTGTGAATATATTATGTAATCATGAGACATGATTTTAACAGTTTGGGGAGTCTAATGTGGGGGCATCACCAAATAAATGAAAATGCCCAGTCAAAGGCCCGTTAGAAAAAAATATTTATGGTGGAAGTACATATGATGACATGGATGATGGAGATGAAAGGGATGATGTAGAAATGATCATGTGGCGATGAGGTGCATGGTTGGTGACATGGAGGATGTTAAATGGTGGAAAATGGATATGTGGAAAGAGCTTAGTGATGAAGCTGATGTTGTGAAGAAAAAGGTCATGGAAAACCTATAATCTGGTCTAAAGAGTGCAAGTGGGTCATGGTGTGAGAGGATCCCATGAATGTTTCCCTATTACTAGCTCCTTGGCCTCAAGATATTATGAATATGTCCTAGTTTGTGTTGGGAAACCCTTAGGAGAGTCTTGGTAGAACTAGTTTATGTCTCTAGGATTTATTGGAGTGGTCATAAATATGTCTTAAGAAGCACACAATGAAGTCCCCATGAAAGTTTGGGTGACACTACACGATTAGTGTCTAGTGGGGGAATATATGGAGTTTCCATAAGGCCCATGTGGGAAAACTTTGTGGGTCCATGACTCTACTATAAAGGAAGGCAACAAAAATCTTTATCTTATGGATTTTATGGGATTATTACAAACTCCATATGGGGAGAATCATGGAGACTCTTGACACTTCAATGTAAGACTAGGGAAATGTTAAGATGGCCCTAAGGCCATTTTGGGAGGACTCTAGGAAAGCTCAACCATACTATTGTGAAGAAAAGAAAGATAAAGAGACTTAGCAAGAGGAAGAGGAGTCATATATTGACATGGGCCAATCACAACATGCTACTCGGTAGTTAAGAAGCAAGAAAACAAATGCTAAATAAGAGATGTAGCATACATGGACGAACATGAAAATGTCACATGGAAGTTTGAAGGAAGGACAAAAATTAACACCAAGATAAATATGAGCATTGTTGCAGTTACAAGAGTTGGATAGTTGAAGAATGAACTGAAAAGGTTAAAGGTCAACCAGTGTAGACAATTACAACTAAAGGAGATAAATATAGAATAGAAAAGTAAGAGGAGGATGCTCCAAACATAGAGAAAGGAGAGAAAGGCTTC
>ML800108.1:15456-27296 GCA_009831015.1 Picea engelmannii
AGTCTAGATCTACTCTGATCTACTCAAGGAAAGAACATATCTATCATCTATGAATGAATACAACATCATTGGAAGGGAAAAACCAAGTAGATCTATATTAATAATGGAGAAAATGTACATCAACCATGAAATTTCCTTGATACATGACTGAATTCCTCCTTGTCCCTTACTCTAGCTCCTTCTTAGCCCTCACACAAGCAAGGTTGACTTGATATGAAGACCAAATCATGTAGAATATCTCCTTTGGAATTTCCACAGCACAATTCTAATGTAGATTCTTCTTCCTCTTACCCTTGGAATTCCTTATTTATATAGATTGACGGAGGAGGCTAGGGTATGCTTCTAGATCTATAGAAATCAATGAACCCTAAATGTATTGGGAGTTTCCAAGCTCATATCATGAGGGAAACAACTCACCCAATATTGATCTCCTCACAACTCATCAAATCTAGAAGTTTATAGGGGGTTGTAAGTAGCATAGCCAATGATCGGTCATGTTCTTTCAACTATGCATCCCGTGGTGGGTCTCACTTTTCTAGGATAACAGAGTGTGACCTCCCTCAAAATAAGTAAAATCTAAGACAAAAGAGTGCGCCTCAGTAGGAAAACATCAATGGGTCCTCCATGTGTCCTTATGATGGAAAATAAGGTTGTAACAACTACCCTAAGGAGATAATTGTCCAACAATTTGATTGGATTTTGTGGAATAGTATAACCAATTGGGACCACCATGTGTAACAACTCTCCCTAGGATTCTATGAAAAAATATATGCTAACTTATACACACAAGCATTAAAATATTTGATGTAACAAACTTTTACTATATAAATGGATTAATAGAAACATACCAAATACGTACTAAGAAAATACCTCCTCCCTAGCCTATTCAAGTTGATCATTTGTAATCCAATCCTACCAGTAGTAGTAAGATGCTTCCAAGTATTTTTTTCCCATTTTCCAAGAGTGAAACAACAAAATTATCCTCCCAACTAACTAGGGGCCTAGTTGGCTCCCTAGCTCCAATAAACCTTTCGATTTATTATCCCTCCGTGCCTGTCACTCAAAGAACAACAAAGTACATATGCTCTAAGATGACTATGACAAGAAATTTATCTTCCAATATTATCCATACTCCCCACAATATCAAACCTCTTCCCCCCTTCAACACCACTTCTTCTTCCTATTTATCAAGTTTCCATACCCCCTACTCCAAGTCTCCTCAACCACCCTCATTATTAGTCATCAACCTCCCTCATCTAGATTTTTTGGAAAAGTGAAAATAAACCTAAAATATAAATGACTTACATAAAATAACAATAAATAGAATGCAAAGTCTTTTTTCTTATGCTAGATTTCAAATGCATCTTGAAACGTTTCATGAAAATTTATGACAACCCACAATACTCATTTAATTCATCATACCAACCATCAATCAAAGTCAAATAAGGTATATAATTCTACTAGATTTATGTATGCAATATACTTTACATAGTCATTAAATCATTCAATTAAATAATTAATAACATATTTTAATAATTAATACATCAATTAATTGTACTAGTGTACATGTGTACGGTATGTATGTGTAGTTAGCGGACACATATCATGTGTGTGTACTAATGATAAAAATTCATTGCCTCTAGTTCATAGTTCTATATGATCACACCAAGGCATGCATGCCAACATATCAAATAAATGCATCATTCAATAATCTCAATGAATAAAATTACAATGATTCATCAATAATTGATTATCACACTTACAATATCAAAAGAGAATAAAAAATAGGGTTTTAAACATGGTAGGAACCAAGCGAGTAAAAAATAGTGGCACATATAATCCCCAATCGATATTCTCAACTAACATAAGAGCATCCTTCCTCCCCACCCTACTTCCATTTTCCACATCTTATCCTTTCCTCTATTGGACTAAGTTGGAGCATCAACTATATTGACCTAACTCTAGATAGAACCTGTAAGTTGAAGTGTCATCTATCTTGACCAAGATTCCTTAGTAGGAAACTGACAATCACCATCACATCTCTAGGGGACCATGGCTTCACACAACCCTCCCATGACTCTAGGTTTCAGAGGATTAACGATGGGAAATACCTCCACCCGTCCTAATACAAATAGGGTCAATAGGATACTCGGTGGTGTTATCACATATAGTTGTCAAGGGAAGCAAGTCATCCAGGTTCGTGGTCTGCAAAAGAAACGTCAAAGCGCAACGTTCAGAGAAGTCTGTTTTAGACTCAAATCAAGCAAGAAGACAAGTTTATATTTCAACGGTGGAGATCCAATCAGGAAAATAAAGGTCGAGCAAAGATTAAATATGGGTCGTATATCTCATTGGGAGAGATCAATGGTGGAAATTTATCGCAATAAATTAGAAGTTAGAAATATTGTTAAAGTTGTTCGTCAATGGTTTGAAGTCCCAAAGCCCGAAATACACATGAGCCATCCGATCTTAGGGGGATAGGTGGTAGTCGATCCGAAGGTTCGCAGGAATGAGCTTTGGGATTTTTGAAATGAGAAGTGCCGAAGTACTGAAGTCTCGGGGTCCTGAAGTGCGAAATGTGAAGTAAAGCTGGACCATCTGATCTAGAAGGGCACATGGCGATAGATCAAAGGATTCAGATTTTCATGAATCGGAGCTTTGCTGGGAGCAATGCACAAGTTTCCTGTAGTGCGAGTTCACGAAGCACTCAGAGGGTGGGCCCAGGGTCACAACCCAAGGTCATATGGAAGGTGGTTCCAAAAGGAAAGGTTGGTGCCCATTGCATGGAGATGGTCGATTCAGAGTCCCGAAGAAGCAATCGCATTCGTCGATCCCAAAGCATATCTGACCATTTGTCTGAGCAAGGTGATTTCACCGACTTGGGTATTGGGAAATCTGGAGACAAATGATGTGAAGAATCCCAAAGCGCAAAATCCCAAAGCATCATATGGGATAAGCGTCAGGTCACAGCCCGAGGTCATATTGGAGTGAGGCCAAAGTCACAGGGCGCTCATCCTCTACTCTGCATCAAAGGCTCTTAAAACACCAAATTTGGCATTGTCTCCATGCGAAGTCTAATGTATCCTAGAATTGGTGGACGGATAAATTTCAAAGGTGGCACTGAAAATGGCAGGACTTTCCCAGTCACAGATCTCGTGCATACCCATGGCCCTGAATTTACATGCTCATTCAACATCATGTTTAATCGCAACAAGTGGCCATCCCCTAGTTACCTGGCCTGGTCTTGATCCCAAGGAGATATCAGTTAATGGACACAGGCTGATAGTTGAAACTTGGGCTCACTCCATAAATAGAAGTCATGGAGGCCCCGACGTAAAGGTCAAAGCTATCAGCTCGAGGCCCCTTGTGGATAGATTTTCCTATAGACCCATGCTGATTTGAGATCGCTTATGACAAAGGGATACATGGACATTCTAGAATAACACTGCTCAGACACAAAGCTTTAAATGCAGAGGTTCGATCACGCTCCCAGTGGTTGCAACATTTCTGAGTATATACATGTAGTTTTAGTATTTTGTTAGGGTCGAATGGTTGAGCTAGGATCCTTGCTATTGTAATATTTTGATGAAGAACACTGGTTCTCTGGATATGTACTTGGTTTGAGACTTCTTGATTAATCTAAGTTAGTTTTCTTACCCCATCGTATTTTCCTCTGATACTAAGAGAGTTCATGAATGACTGATTCACATGAAGTGTTGTAACTGTATTATGATGAATGTTTGATTATAATGTTGTTATAATTTCTTTCAGTTTATTTGAGATTTGAATTCAAGAGAATATTGCGTTCAAGTTTTTCCTCCTTAGGCTGCTGGAAGACCTGATGTTCATGACATACCTCTACACTCTCCTCACCAAAGTCTTCACTCTATTCACCTTTACTCCAACTTACTAACTGAATTTGATTCTAGACCTCAATTGCTTGTGCATGCTAGTCCGGATTTCTGAGTTAGAACGTTATTATCATTGAGTCTTCTCCATTTGACCTCTTAAAACTCAATTACACTCACATAAAATGATGGGTACTGGGTTTACCTTCTATGCAGTTTGAAGGTGACTTCTAGTGCTAACATTTCTGGTGCCATTGTTGGGGACAAATTGAAGACATTCCCTGTGATAGAATGACAAACAACTTCTGATTTTGAAGGTGCATCAGGTATCAGAACCATTGAAGATTGCAACTTGCACTTGGCGACTCCATTGTTTCAATTGTGGCTCCGAAAGACAGACACACGAGGTCTACTCCACAACCACCTCTAGCTACACCTAAATTATACCCAGAGAAGATTATCAAGAAAGGAAATCTTTCTCAAGAAGGATTTTAGCTGCTGTCCTAGATTGGAAATCTCCTTGGGAGAACGCCAACGCTCAGATCTGGCCTTTAATGGTGAACAAATACCAGACACATTCAGACTGCATATCATTCACCTGGCGACTCCATGACTAAATAATCCAGTGGTGAATCCACTATTTTGAAATGGAAAAGATCTTGGCTCGGAGGTTTGCTCCTTTTAATTTCTCTGATGTTCCTGGTTTTCCAAATGTTGTTCCTACTATCAATGAGTGGGGTGATTGTTTGCCCATATTTAGAGAACATAAATATGAAAACCCTACCGAGCATCTCCATGAGTTTCATGAGCTCATGAATCAGTGGGAGATACATCATGAGGATGTATTATTGAAGATGTTCATGTTCTCATTAGCGGGAGATGCTCATGAGTGGTATCACTCCTTGCCCCCTGCTAGCATCTCCTCCCTGGAGCAGTTTCATGCAGCTTTCAATGCTCAGTGTCAAAGGTATTATTCCTCTGAGTTAATCTGTCATAATTGTTGTGAGGAGTATAGAGACGGTGTTCAGAAAATAGTTCGTTCTTGCGAAAGCTGTGAGGAGGAGGGGTATAACTCAGATGAGTTGGTGAAACTGGTAAAAGCACTTTCTGCAAAAATGGAAAAATTGGAGGCAAATCGTGTGCACTTCTCTTATGAAGGAGATGTAGAGGATATTCCGGTCCTAGAAACAGATGTTTTTGGCATCCCTTCTTATGATGAAGAAGTGATTTCAAGTACTAACCAAGAGCACCCAAATTTTGATGAATATCCCATTGAAGATGACGAAGAGAAGAGATTTTCCATGGTTCATGTTTATCATGATTATGAATAAGATCATTTGGAGAGCCATGAAGGAGACAAGGAGGAGTTAAATGGGTAGTTTATCTCTTGTCCAGAACCTATAAATGAGAAAATATCACCTGGGATAAACCGCCTTGCATCAGTCCTCTACTCACCTGTACAATCTGAGAACATCGAATGACGAGAGAGCAACAATGAAGGACATGGGTTAATTTCTTACCAGTTGAGCTTTCCAAATTATAAATGTTGTGACCCTGTGGAGTTATATATGGAGCTGTGTTTTCCAAAAGCATTGGAGCCTGCAAAATTTTCCATCTTATCATCATTTAGGGGTATTGTCAGTGTTCCAAGACGTGTTTTTTTTATGATGTCATGCTTCCTTTACCTGCTGTGGATCATTTACAGTAAAAAGAAGAATTATATTACTAGATAGTCTGGGTGGCTATGGTGGAAGTTTTCTTTCACCTACCGCTTTGTAAAAATTAGTTAGCCTAGGATTGTATATAAATAAGCTCCTTCTAGAGCCCATGTGTTTGTTTTCATTTTAGTAGGCTAGTGTAGATATTTCCCTGTTTTCTAATGTGAGTTTTGAGCTCGACTCCATAGCCCAACAACAACGCAGTGGAACTGCGCATTCTTGGCAGCTCGCAGGGAGCATGCCATCCCCTATGGAGCCAAATGTTATCACATATAGTTGTCAAGGGCAGCAGGTCATCCAGGTTTGTGGTCTTCACAAGAAATGTCAAAGCGCAATGTTCAGAGCAGTCTGTTTTGGAATCTAAAAAAGAAAGCAAACAACTTTATCTTTCAACGATGGAGATCTAATCAGGAAAATAAATGTCGAGCAAAGATTAAATATGGGCCTTAGATCTCATTGGGAGAGATCAATGGTGAAAATGTATCGTGGGAATTGGAAGTTCGAAATATTGTTAAAGTTGTTCGTTAATGGTCCGAAGTCTCGAAGCTCGAAATAAGCAGGAGCTGTACGATCTTACGGGGACAGGTGGTAGCCGATCCAAAGGTTCACGAGAATGAGATTATGGAGTTTTGAAATGAGAAGTGTCGAAGTACTGAAGTCCCAAGGTTCCTAAGCATGAAATGAGAAGTAAAACTGGACCGTCTGATCCAGAAGGGCACGTGGCTATAGATCAACGGATTCACAGTTTCGCGAATTAGAGGTTTGTTGGGATAAATGCACAAGTTTCTTGCAATGCGAGTTCGTAAAGAACTTGGAGGTTGGGCCAAGGGTCACAACCCAAGGTCATATGGAAGGCGGGTCCAGAAGGAAAGGTTGGAACCCATCGCATGGAGATGGCTGATTTGTAGTCCCGAAGAAGCAATCACAGCCGTAGATTGCGAAGCAGATCTGATCATTGGTCCGAGAAAGGTGATTTCTCTGACTCGGGTATTGGGAAATATGGAGACAAATGATGTGAAGACTCCTAAAGTGTGAAATCCTGAAGCATCATATGGGATAAGCATCAGGTCACATCCCGAGGTTATATTAGAGTGAGGTCAAAGTCACAGGGCACTCATCCTCTGCTCTGTGTCCAAGGATTTTAAAATGCCAAATTTGGCATCGTATCCATGGGAAGTGTAATGTATCTCAGAATTGGTGGAAGGATAAATTTCAGCGGCATCACTGAAAATGGCAGGACTTTCCCAGTCACAGATCTTGTGTAGACCCATGGCCCTGAATTCACATGCTCATTCAACATCTTGTTTAATCGCAGCAAGTGGCCATCCCCTAGTTACCTGGTCTAGTCTCGATCGCGAGGAGATATCAGTTAATGGATGCAGTCCGATAGTTGAAACCTAGGCTCACTCCATAAACAGAAGGCATGGAGGCCCTGACGCAAAGGTCAAAGCTATCAGCTCGAGGCCCCTTATGGACATATTTTCCTATAGACCCATGTCGATCTGAGCTTGTGTTTGACAAAGGGATACATGCAAAGTCTGGAATAAGACTGCTCATACGCAAAGCTTTAAATGAATAGGTTCAATCACGCTCCCGGTGGTTGCAACATTTCTGATTATATATAGGCAATTTTAGTATTTTGTTAAGGTCGAATGGTTGATCTAGGCTCCCTGCTATTGTAATATTTTGATGAAGAACACTGGTTTTTTGGTTATGTACTTGATTTGGGACTTCTTGATTAATCTAAGTCAGTTTTCTTACTGTTGGGATCTAAATATGTCCTAAAAAAAACCTCTATGCATTAGCCAAAGGTAGGCACTGGCACACGTATTTTACTTGTTGCCTACGTAGGTTCTTACCTTCCATTTTCAATACCTCATCCTCCAGAGATGAAACACCTGTAAAGGAACAACAATCGTAAAGGGAACGACAGTTGTTCTATTCAAATGAACGACACTTCCTAGAAAGGGAACAACAATTGTAACAAGGGAACGACAGTTGTTATATTGGACCGAACTAATGTTGAATTAATTGCATTGTAGTACTTTCCCAACTATCTAATTTGTCAATCCGAGGTTCGTAAAATTATGAACCACACACAAAGTATATGAAATATTGAAGTGGGACTAATATAATCTAATGTTTAAGCTAGGAATGAAATTGAATCATTAATCTAATGCAGGAAATTGAAACACATGACTTGGAATTGAATTGCTACAACATACGAATGAAATTGAATCATTAATCTAATGCAGGAAATTGAAACACACGACTTGGAATTGAATTACTACAACCTACGACTGAAATGAAATTGTGTAAATGAAACTAATCTAGGAATGGAGAACTACATGAAGGAAAAGAAAATACAACATGTGAAGAGTTGAATGACACAACAACATATGTGATCTCACGCCAATGAAGCAATCTTACATTACAATAATCAAATCAATCTTCATAACAAAATAATGAAAGCAAGAAAACCAAAACTATGAATCAAAGCTAAGAATCCCTTTCTCTTTCAAATCCTAAGGATTACTACTCAATGACTACGAAATTATTATTGACTTATTACTACCACTACTCCTCCCTCATGAAGAGAGAGCACTCTCTTGTTAGAAAAAACAGGACCGCGGAGCAATAAAATAAAACAAATGCGGAAACAAAACATAGAAGATACAAAATACAAGAGAGACACAGATTTACGTGGTTCACCTAGTGTGGGCTACGTCCACCAGAGAAATTGCAGGTCATTTCCTTATTATTATCCAACAAAATGAAGGGATACAACCTACAACAAAACCCGCTGTAACTTCCTCTTCTTTCTCTCACAGTCTCCTCTCTCAGAATACAATACTCGCGAACATACATAGCTACAATACATTTCCCTCATAAAAGAGGGTTGCCTTCTAGGGAAAAAAACCCTAACATAATCTCTATCGTTAGATCTGTGACCTTATAATGAATGGTCCATATTTACAATGAAATTACAATATACTTTTACAAGGAAATTTTTGCTTCGGGGGCTTCACCCCCGAACCCCCGCTGGGGGCCCGCTTGCCCCCAGACCCCCTAACCGGGGGGATAGCCCCCCCGAACCCTGCAGAGGGGGTATCCCCCCTTTGCACTCCCCCGCGTGGAAGAGTGTACATACTTCTTGGGTGTAAATACTTCATGGGGTATAAACACGGCTAAAAGTAAAAGACCTCTAAATTAGGAAGATAATCAGGCTCCACAACCAACATCTCTTTTATACATGAGAGCCTTGAAGATAAAATAACCATCTCATAATTACAGATCCACTATTCTCTCAACTATTTTCCCATTATTACAAAATATGATCCCTTCAAATCCTCACACATATCTCTCATACATCTTGGATAAGATATTCCAACCAAATCTCCATGATATTATCCTTGGAATGGGCTTGAATCATCTCGTCAAATCTTGAAATGGTGGAGGAAGTATTCAAGAAGTCCTT
Source organism: Picea engelmannii (assembly GCA_009831015.1). Lineage (NCBI taxonomy): Eukaryota > Viridiplantae > Streptophyta > Pinopsida > Pinales > Pinaceae > Picea > Picea engelmannii. Next base: position 24,501 of record ML800108.1, read on the forward strand.
TTGAATTAATCCTTCTCATATTCCTAAACATTACAAAGCTCACACATTTTTGAGATATATATGAAAACATGTCGATTTTCTAACATTTAATCACAAATTCCCTTTTAATACTAAAATGAATAAAGTGGAGAATAATAAGGTGAAACCAAGTATATTTATGAAAATGATATCATGAAAGGTTAACGGGGTGATGAAATGTGAAGAATGATGAAGGGAAAGGTGAATGAAAATATGACATTTGTGAGCCCCAACACTAGGTTAGATCCATTTAGTTTTTCTTTTTATTTTTTTAATTCACAGTTTCAACAACTAATTTCACACGTTCATATATATTTCTGATTTTCATTTGCGAAATTGAAAGCCAACATATTCTTATTACTATTGCGTGCATGGCTACATTGGCTATTTGACTACCCGTAACTAATCTCTCATTTTTAATTAGCGTAGTGTAGGTAGGATTTTATTTTTAAGTTTTTTTTATTTGTTAGAATAAGTATGCTCTCCTCCACGCTTTGTGCGACCCCAAGGATAATAAAGTAGGACGACTGATTGATTTCAGGAAGATTAATTAATTGATGGAAAAATTGCCTAATCTATTTTCCGTCTATGATTTGTTTCCATTTGCTCACAAATTTGTAATAAGTTTGCGAAATCATTTTTTATTTTTTTAAGATAAATACATAAATAAAAATTTGCGCATGCTTCTATGTGCAAATCAAACAATAAAACAGTAAGTACATTAGAAAAAAATATTAAAATAAAATGAATAAGAAGGTCTACAATTTATGCAAGATAAGAGGCAGGTGACATATAACTCTCACGCAACAAACTTTGGCCTGGTTTATTTTTTGGTTTGCACGCCATGTTCTTGCTCTCGCCCCTTACCCTGTAAGATGTCTGGAAATAACCCTGCAAGCAAACAAAATATCATGAATGCACATAAACCACCGCATAATCTTGATCGAACAAATAAGCAATTTGCAAATTCACGAAGAGCCAAGATCTAAATCTGTTATACCAAGCCAAATATTTCCCATATAACTACCTCTACCTCTGTGCCCAGTATTTGATGCTTTGTGGATGGGGTAAATTTCCTTTTGTCTACGTGGTACATTCATTGATGACAACTTATTGAAGCTAGCGGTGCTCTCCCCAGTCTCATTTGTTTTTCCTGTCTAAAAGTCTAGTCATATTGGTTGGAAACGAAAGGTTTATGGAGAAAATTTACCGGCATCTAAAGGTATATTCCTACCTATAGATGATCTTAAAACACCCCAGAGTATCATTGTGAAGATCACAACATTTTTTTATGGCCTTCATTATGCTCATATTTGCTGTATTCACTTTTTCTACAGATAAAAAAAAATACAAAGAAAGTGTCAAGCAGAAAGATGAATGCCGCAGAGTGGAAGTCCAAAACCATAACATATAATTATGACACTGAGCCTAAGAAGGAATCTCAACATCCTATGTCTATGTGTGAGTTCTCTGATAACTATCCGTTAACACAAACTGAGATAGATGGAGGCAGTTACTTATTTTTAGTGATCACGAGCTCCAACAATGAATGAATATCAATTAATGCAATTTCGACGATATGGGATCCACTTGTATGTTCAATGGAATTCAGATATTTTTCTGCCAGAGGTTGCAAGATTAAATTCCATTTATATCTGGTCATTAGAAGCCGCCCACGTCTATATTTCCAAGCCAGCACATCTGAATTTTAAATATGAGATAATTATAGTTGTGATTCTAACTGTGATTGGCGTTTTGTTCTGTTGGTAATCCACATTGATTTTTTATTTATTACATTAGCAATATTATTCCCAGTGCGCCAACACATAATTTCACGTAAGAACCATAGGAAGGTATGCTGTCGTGTTTTATAATCGAGTGGGATTTGCTTGAAAAACAATGGCAGGTCAATGCCTATGAACATGAAACAATTTGGAGGGCACACAGATCCTGAGTGTTATCAACGTCGGATTGATTGGGATACATTTTCTATGGATCTGATCTTAACATTGACCTATCTAGTCTATATTGGATGAATTACTCAGCGATGATGAGTGCGATGATTTGATGGAGGCTTTCAAAGTCTACGATATGAATAATGATAGATTCATCTCCTCCACAGAGCTTCAATAGGTGCTGTGTAATTTGGGATTCATGAAGGAGGAAGAGTTGGAAAAATGTTAGAGGATGATATGTGCATATGATTTCGACTCCAATGGGCTCTTAGACTTATCAGAATTTAAAAACATGATACCTGCGCTTCCTGATGATCTTCACGAGCCCTAGATTCTTCGCCTCCATAGCTAATTGAAGTAAAGAGGGTAGTGTGATCATAGAGCGGAGAAGGAAAAAAAATCTATCCTTGATGTCAAAGTAGGAGTACGTGGATAAGGAGACAAGGGGCATTGACTCAGTTTCGTGAAGCACTTCGGAGATGGGCATTTCGAGCTCCAGTGAGTGTGACTTTCCTCTTTGTAGAAGGTGGAGCTGATGGAATGGTTCGTTGATGGGTGATGGCATGGAAATCATTTAGAGAAAAATGATACGTTCTCTCTCTCCTTGATGGTTAGGGTCGATGGAAAATGGTTAGCAAGGACTAGACTTATGTTGTGCAGGATTTCCGTGATGGCTCCAATTGCCTACTGAAAATTCCATTTTTTTTTGCTGGTTTTGTTTTATTACCAAAATAAAAAAAACATATAAACATAAATTAATTTTCTTGTTTTGTTATAATATATATATATATATATATATATATATATATATATATATATATAT